>JAODJW010000127.1:23036008-23049641 GCA_026777045.1 Hyperopisus bebe | reverse complement strand
TGGGGCTGGGATGGTGCTAGGATGGGATGGGGCTGGGATGGGTTGGGGTGGGGCTAGCATGAGATGGGGCTGGGATGGTGCTAGGATGGGATGGTGCTAGGATGGGATGGGGCTGGGATGGGTTGGGGTGGGGCTGGGATGGTGCTGGAATCAGTAAAGGGACCTGTGAGGTTGGTGGGGTTTGACATACATGAGGCAATGAGGACAGGAGGAGGCACAGTAACAGTAAGCGATTAAGCGTGAAAGGCAGATTAATGACAATATTAAATGTTTAATCTTAGTTTAGTTTAAGTTGTTGATGAGTAAATGTTTGTTACATAATTGCACGGAACTTTTGTATGGAACGTCTTCCACAACGAACAAAAAAGGTAATGCACGTGGTCTGTTAGTCAGCATCAGTGTTAACTCTGCGTTGGAGGGCTCCAGTAATCTGCCTTTCATGCTTAATCGCTTTGGAATGGCAGTTGATGAGGTGGACCCTGCATGTGTGTAGAGAGAGGCTATAAGAGCTAGTTTGGAAAAAGCCCACTGCTTTAAATGACCATTTGATTCAATGTAATTACCCCCCTTAGTTACTAATGCATGAAATCTAAACAATAATGAGTTAAATTAAATGAGACACACCCAAGCTTGACTGACACCATCCCTGTTGCATCTACTCTTCACTTATATAGAACCATTCCAGCAATGTGGAGCTGGATAAAAGGAACTCAAGGGGCACTACACCATGTTTTAATCAAAAGAACTTCCTACAGATCTGAGAATGAAAATTATTGAAGTATATTGGTTGGAAAAGGGGTACAAAGTCCTCTGTAAAAGTCTTGCATTCCAGTAAACCAGCCTGACAACCAATACCTCCAAATGAGGGAAAAAAGACTCGAAATAGTAGCAGCTTTGTCCAGGAGAGGTTGGCCTAGCAGAAGTTCTCCAAAAGCACATGGAAAACTCATCAAGGAAGTCACAGCAGAGTCCAGATGAACATCTAAGAAACTGCAGGCCTCGCTCAGGTCACTTAATGCCTGTATTCATGATTCCATGATTATACCCCTGGCAAAAATTGCATCTGTGGGAGAGTTCCAAGGCAAAAACCTCTGATAAACAAGATCGAGGAATATAAAGGCTCATCTAACATTTGCCACAACACCTTGATTACCTCCAAGAAAATTCTGAGGACTCGTGAGTAAAAAGTGGGATTACTTAGAAGACATGGGCTCTACTACATCTGATGTAAAGCCAACACTCCATTCCACAGAGAGAACATCATGCCCACAGTCAGATGTGCTGGAGGTAGTGTGAAGGTGTGGGCATGCTTTGCTGCGTCAGGGTCTGGGCAACTTGCCATAATTGTGGAACGCATAAATTCAGCTGTTTGCTAGAGTACTGACGCAAAATGTCTGGTCATCAGCCCATGATCTGTCCACCCTAATGGGATTATAAGCAAGACTACGATCTGACGCACAAGAGAAAGTCCCCCTCTGCATGGCTGAAAAAAACAATCCAATTGTTACGTCCCGATCGTGCGAGGAATCCCTGCGTTACCAGCTGTGTCTAGTCTTGTTTAACTGAGTCTATTTATTGAAGTGCTTCCAAGTTAGTCTTACCCCTGTCCGGTCATTGTCATTAGTCTTGTGTGTTGTTCTGTGTTTTTGGTTATTTCCTCTGAATAAATCCCCATTTTCCTGACCTCACGGCTGCTGTACTGCTTCCCCAGTACATAACATGACACCAATATGGCTGAATTAAAACAATTCTGTAGAAGAGTGGGGCAACATTTCTCCGCTGTAATTATTGCTAATGACTGAGCTCCACTTACTGCAAGAGCTTGATTGTAGTTGCTGCTAAAGGTCGTACAACCAAGTATGAATGATTTTCCTTCAATAAATCAAGTGCTAATTCAAAAACTGTGTGTTTAGACAAGTTGTTTTGTGTTGTTTGTGTCTTGCATTTATTCTGTCTATAATTGTTAATTGACTATTGTCACGTCCCTTACAGTCGCGAGCTGTGCCAACAAAACTTACCACCAACCTTGGCTGTGTGACAAATGATTCTGTTTTGCATGTGCCCAATAACAGACTCACCAGTGAAAGGGAGATTTACATTTTTTCTTTATCAACCAAACATTAAATGGACATTAAATGCTAAATTTAATCGTCAAAAAATGACCCATGCCTAACAATGATATATTCAGTGATATGTTGTCTTACTAGAAGAAGGATTTATTAATGACCATGATTATTAAATTTTTTTTCATTAATTCTAATTAAAACTTGAGTAGATCTTAAACAATTTGCCATGTGTTTAAAATGTCAGTGTTTTTGGAACAGAAACTCAAACATCGCAACCTATGCCAATGAACATGTCATTTTCTTACTATTTGTAAAGTCAAACAATGTTATCGAGATGCATTAGATTTTCATGAAGACTGTATAGCTATGTATAATACTTTTGTTAATATAATTCCACTTTATATATTGTTCAAATGTGAAGAGTGAATATTTCAATTAACAATTAGATTTTATTTTTTCATCATTATATTTAAGATTTTCTAGCTGGCTTTATAAAGAAATTGCTGTAGCATCTGCTACTGTTGTTTATCTTGGTCTTTTTCAGGGGGAAATGGAGAAGCTTTTAGATAGGTATGGAAGTAGTCTTCTGTGTTGAGGTCTGGCTTGATTAACAGCAGGTGACACTTGGGCATGAAGTAGGCGACCCCTATGCCCACATTGCTGAAGAGGATGGCGGTCATCTCCGCAAGAGACTTGGACTTGTCATCCAGGCCGGTGTAGATTGGGATGAAGACCACCCACACCACACAGTAAAACAGAGTAGAGAAGGTGATGTCACGGGCCAAGTTGTATTGGTTGGGAGGCTTCTTGGCCATGAAGGTGCTCATGAAGCATACCAAGGCCAGCAGGCAGTTGAACCCAACCATCAGGCCTGGACCCAGCATGGGCTCCATTGGACAACGCAGGAAACTCGTCAGGAAATGCACATCTATGTTATGAAGGTAGCTGGAGAGGGTCTGACTCGCCTGGATGAACCACCCACACAGGCCGACTTGGATTCCGCAACATGCCAAGACCACCACACCACTGCCAACACCACGTAGTATCTCCAGGTAGGATGGAGCTTCCTCTGGAAACTCCATCACGCAGACAATCTGGAAGAGGAACGCCATAAAAGCACTGAACTCAAGAATGTTTTAATAAACTTCTGGACTATTCATATACATTTCACAGTCATAGTCACCTGAAGTGTGATGGCCAAGATGGTGGACAGGGTCACCGTGGAGAAGATGGCATGGACAGGCTGCTGCAAGCGGCACGTCAAGTCTTCCGGCTGGCCTAGAAACAGTATTATGCTGGCGCAACTTCCCATCGAGCCGATCAGGGTCAAGGCACTCATGGGTCCCCCCGCAGCACGCACCAGCGGGCTGCCATGGTGATACAAGAAGAGTAAGCCTGTGACCCCGTGGCAAGTCAGCATCAAGACGGCCAGCAGCACCAGTCCCAGGGCCTGGTAGCTGTTCCAGGACAGGAAGTAGTATGTGGGCAATGTGCAGTTGGTGCTGCGCGGCGAAGACCACTGGCCTTCAGGACAGTCACTGCATTGGAGGTCCACTGTCAGGCAGAAAGAAATGCACATTTTGAAGAATATAGCTCTGCAAATTCACCAGAAACTGATAAGCTTGGTCAGGGGTGTGTTGGTTGCCTTCAAGTGCAGCTGTGTACATAAGCCAACGTTTCCAAATGTATCTGCAAATGTGCCTGGATGTCAGTTTGAAGAATTATCCACAGGTATGGGCTTTTAGAAGCTGGGCGTGCTGTGACTCATGAATGTGTGATTAACCTACCGGTTTTATTCTGAAAGGTGCCTTCCCCGCAGTCGATGCAATCATAGCAGCAAGAATAGGAGCCCTTGACGCGGCGAATCTGACCAGCCTCACAATTTGCAGAACAAGTGGACTTAGGTACCTGTTCCGTGAGGTAAATCGAAGAAGGCTTGGGGATGATATCTCAATACTCTAATGATCATTGCATAATTTAAATCACAGAGACTTGTTTTGGTCTCATTCAAAAATATTGGCAATATCACGCAGTATTGTGAAAAGGAGGATTTCATTGTATGTCTATGGTCAATAGTCAGAGTTGTAAACAGCGAATGAAAATGGGTGAACTCATGTGTCATGGCTTGAGATGATCTTGCCTTAGTGCTGTTGGTGTGCCATGTGATGAGGGCTGCGTTGATCTCCAAGCTGTTGTAGTAGGTTCCAATGTCTTTAAAGGTTGTGTTGCCCTTCGACCAGATCCATGTCAGAACATCATAGCCAATGTTAGGGTTTCCATTGCTGTCAAACTGAAACTGTTGGCCATTTATTTCAAAGGACATATTTCTCAGCACCTCCAGCAGCTGTGGAGAAAGAGGCAGAAGACTTGTCTGCATTTTTATTCTTGATTTTCTTCAAAAATTGCAGAAGCTTCTCATGACTACAAATGGGTGTATTTGGTGTTTGCCTACCTGCCAGGGATAGACCTTGCTGTCTGCCCCCTTCTGGCAGCTGGTGGTATTGCAGCCAAGCACTTGATGGAGTGCACGGGCTGCACTATAGACAGCGAGGTACACGCTGAAGGCTTTTCTCTGCACTACTGGCTGCGTCACTATGCTGATATTGTCCTGGGACAGGTTCCAGCAGTCAGGACAGGGGTTTTCCAGATGGGAGTACCCTGACTCATTGCTCTCCACCCTTAGCTCATTGTCCCTCTCTTCTCCCAGCCGTGTGAGGAGCACCCTGGCATAACTGGTCAGTGAGGTCAACATCTGGGTGCTCTCAGTGAAGCCTAGCACCGTGCCTATGCGGTTGATGTTTGGGAGCTCGTACACTGAGTTGTCGAGAGACCAGGCTGAACTAGCTACCCAGACAGCTACCATGTTCCTCTTTATCACCTGTTCGGGGGACAGAGTGGCACCGTTCGGCTACAGTGGTAACACACAAGATCATTTTGCTAAGTATTCTTAGCAGTGCTTTTACATAATTTCTTTGCTAACATAAACCAATATTAGTCGAAAAAAGTCCGCCAGGTCTAGAAGTGTTAGCAGTGATGGTACCCCTTTGGTAGCACTTTACCAAAGGCCATGTTTGTAGTAATTTATAAACACATTCATAATGCATTATAATGGATTCATAAACCCTAATGCTTATACTGACCATTATAAGGCATTATAAAGGTATCTATACTGTATTATAATTGAGAACTTCATAGAACATTCAAAATGCATAATAAACATGGCAATAATGTGTTATGCCTTTTTATAATGATTTATATCCATGTTTATGATGCTTTATTACGAATGAATCATTATTTGTTATGAATATGTTCATATATGACTAAAAACGTGATCTTAAGTAAACCATTACCCAACCTTTTACTGCAGGAGTGTCTTTACAGATGAAAAGTTTAACTGCAGTCTTAATAAGACTGCTACACTGAACCTTGTCAAGAAACACAAGAAGGCAGCGATGGGAATTTTGTTTAAAAATCGTGTTTATCATCATCCAAAACTTTTTTGTTTTGTTGTTTATGTATGTGGGTAGTGGGATGCTGATTCCGTTGATGCCACGAGGCATCATGCAGTAAAAATGTGAACACAACTCACCTCAGAGAAGAATATCCGGGCAGAACTGGGGAGGGTAAAGAGGACCACCACACCCACCGCGGCCATCTCGATGTTATCTAGTATCTCTGAGACCGTGGGTTCTGGGTCACCATACACAGGGATAATGGCCTCGTAGGCAATACAGATGGAGTACTGTGCTGCCAACATGGAGACTGCAAGCTGCCCCTCCTTGCCATAGTCATCTCCGCTACCCAGCACGGCTACCCAATTCCAGCCGAACCTCCTCAGCAGGTCCACAATGGCCTGGGCCTGCCACTGGTTACTGGGAACTGTACGCAAGAATGATGGATACTGCTGCTTGTCGCTGAACGTGTTACAGGTGGCACCGTAGCTGATCTGTATGTAATGAAAATGTCTGGTTCTAGATCCTTCAGTGATCTCTTAGGAGATTAGATTGTCAAAATCTCCATTAAACTGTTCTAGATCAATTTATACTAAATGAATAGCATTCATTTTTAAAAAAAATGACCTTTGGTCTTGTGAATGCGCTCACCTGTGGCATCATGAAGAAACCAAAAAGCTTTCCAACGACATTGACCATCTCTGATGTCTGGGGTCCGATGACAGCCAGCACATGTGTGCTGTATTCTGTGTAGTTACACATCACTTTGACCTGCCCTGAGTATCCCTCACTCAGGAAAAACATGCTGGGCTTCACAATAATAAATGACTGGCTGCAGGTGTCGAAGGTTTCAAAGCCCAGCTTGATGTTGGGGAGCAAGTCTGGTGTGGCGTTGATCTCATCCACTGTATACTTCATCACCAGTGAAAGACCCAGTCCAATTACATTTACACTGTTGTGCCAAGAAGAACATCGTCTGTCACTGTACCCACAATAAAACATCAAAGAAACCTCACAAAACATACACAGTAGGTGTTAAGAGTTTCTTGGGGACACTACTACTACAGCAATTCCTTAAGTTTATCTGAGAAATTCTTAAAGGAACATGGTATCCAAAAGTTGACTGCAAATACGGGTATTTTTGAACAGCTAAGACCTGAACTTTATGATAGTTTTACTGTTTCATTGAATTCAGCTGTTTAGATCTAATGGATTTTTGCTTTTTACTTTATAGTTGCCTCTCCTGCTTTTAGCATTATAAAATGTTTGATGGGTGTAAAACAATCTGGAATGTTTGTCTCTAACAGATATTAAGAGGCTCTGCCGTTGTTACCTGTCACACTGTATATCGCTAGGGTGTTCGTTTTGACTCAGGTTGCTTGTGAGGTCATTAATGGGAAATAGTCCCCCAAAGAGGAAGTCTCCAGATGAGTTAAATATGGATGTGGAGATGTTTTGGAACCACACAGGCTCATTTTCACAATGGTCGAGCCTGAGCACCCAGTACAGAATCACCACCTTCACCAGCAGCCCCATTCTGGATTCTGAAGGGGATTCAATGACACAGAGTGTCAGTGTGGGGAACACTGAAGGACACAAGACGGCGACAGAAGAAGGGGAATCTAAATAGGAAAGGGACAGGAACTACAGGGTTGATGTCCACCGGAGATAGTGATGTGATGGTGGGACTCACCTTTGGCTTGAATTCCTCCAAGAGCTCTTGTTGAGTTGTGTCACAGGACAAAAGCTGGGAGCCAGAATCCTGCTTCTCCTTGTTCCTTAGCCAAATGTCCTGGGACAGCTGTTCCAACCAGGTGTGAGTCTTTCTCCAGGTGATAGTCACTGCATGCGATGTGCAGAACACCAAGTCAAATCAGCGGTGAGCAGGCAACGCAACCTGGAAATCACCCAATCACCAATCACTCCGAGATCCAATGAGAAATATGTTGCATTAATAGTTCCACCAGCTGTATATGCATGATATGAATGATTAACTCTCAGTCCTAGTAGAATTTACATTTAAATGCAAAGTGTTGTGGTGGTATTGTTGCTGAGTATCATTGTTCTTTTGGATTGTTCCCTGCACTACATTGATGCGGCCATAAATGTAAAGACAGAGAGTGGGAAAAAATGGAGTCAAGGGAAGCTGGTTAGGTCAGCAGTTAAAAGGTAAAATGAAAACCAGGTGGTAAATGGTGAATTTCTTTTTGTATAACCATTACATGTATTACTGCATACTATTCTATCCAGAGATGAGTTACACATAGCAGGAACCTTTGGGGTAACACCATAAGGATATTAATCTCCTCCTGTTTCCCTTCCTGCATTTACATGTGCTTTGCCACTGGTCAGTGTTTGTGCGTGACAATCTGCTTTAAAGTGACATTCAAATACCTTGGGTAATAAAAAGGCATCACGATGAGTGATAATGATTTTTCCATGCCTGTCCCCCTTCAGGCGTGACCGCTGCTCCTGGTTGAACATAATTGGGGCTCCATAACATTGGTGTGGGGGACTGGCTCCATTGGTCACCCAGACTGATCCTGAAGACCCTCTTCATGACAACCAAATTTTAAATTCCTGGTCATAACTGTGGGGGTTTTTTAACTAATGTTTTAAATTTTTATATTGGCAATTTTCTGTCACTTTCAGATTTTTTTCAGGGTTATAATAATATATAATAAGGCTTTTCACTGGTTTTAAATATCTGTACCCAGTGAAACAGATATTACAAAACTGACCTTTGTTTGTGGAAAACAAAATCCATTGAGAGAATAATCGAATGCTTTGGAATGCTGTGGGTACATCTGTTTTTTGCATTGCTTCTCAATCACCTTAAGGGTCTTTAGATCTGATTCACATTTTATTTTTTCAATTAGCACATCAGTTATCTTTGCTGTGTAAAGTGACAATGGCTCAGTCCCAAAGTCCACACTCATGGATTCGCAGACTTTGAGGCCCATTCTTGCCAAGTCCTCGAAGGCTTAGGGCTTTCCCACTGTCAAATAGTCAAGTGCATGAGGACTCTCTAGCAGAAATTTTAAGGTATTTGTATATTTGCTTGTCAGTGGGACTGTATCCTGGTAATCGTACTTTTTAAGGTACAGAAATGGACTCTGAGGAACACCACAAAGGTACAAACAGCATTAATATACCATCAATAGTTCAGAAATGTTCCTCAGAGACTATTTTCCTCACCTTAAAATGTACAATTACCTACAGCTATAGGGTGCAATTGGCAGACCCATGACGGAACAGCCCTAGTGACAAGCAATGGCACCAATTGTTACCCTTTGTTCTAAGAACAAATTCAAATTAGGCGGACGGTCCCTTAACTGCCTCGGCCAGGAAGAAAGTGCAAATCTTAAAATTAAAAGTCCCAAACCCACAACAGTAAAAAAAACATGTTTTGTGTCAAGGTAATGTTGTATGGAAGCCCGTTTCCGCCAGGTAGTAAAAAAAATATAAGCCACGGAATCTCGCACTTGCGAGATATAAAGTCGGAATTCTGACTTACTAAGTCGCAACTGCGAGATTCCGTGGCTTATATTTTTTTTACTACCTGGCGGAAACGGGCTTCCATGATGTTGCAATGTGCCGGCCAATTCCTGTTTATACCATTTTGAGCCCTTACAGCCTCTCGCACTCGATCACTTTGCAGTGACGTCTCTGAGGGTTCAGGGCTTAGGGGGGACTTTGGGATGGGCCAGTGTTACCCGCTGCTGTAGTATGCCTTTTATATTAATAGCCTTGGTTGTAGTAGTATAGTTGTAGTGGGCTAACGTTCTGTGAACATCAGGGAAACTGGATACTTCGAGCGTTCCCATACCTTAAATCGTAACGTTCAGTAAAGCTGGGTGCCCCCTACTCATGTATATAGTGTGGAAATTGCAGTTTCGAAGGCGTGTGGAACGGACCCAGTTGTGTTTCTTGGCTATAGTTACAACTTTGCATATATGTGTTTAACTACGTATTATTTAAAATGTTGTGTCAAGGTTTGCATCCGCTGCTTTGCATTCGCCTTTGCATATGTTCGTATCTGTTTTTCATTGTCCAGCAGAAATAATTTCTTTTTGTTAAATAATGCTGGTATTTTAAATTTGGTTGCCTAACGAGAGACGTGAAGCAGTATTGTCCTCTGTGCGGGAGCTAGTATTGATTTAAATATTGTGGAATAACTCATTTATACTAGATATGTGTTTTCTTTGTCCTGATGACGGTGATTAATAATTTTTAATAGTTGTATTGTAAATTGATCATTATTCGTTTTTTTTCTTCCTGAATTTTTTTATTTAGCTAGTTGTTGTAATCTGAAATTCGGTCTCTGTTTTAGTAATTATCATTATTTATAATTCACATTTTACTGTAGCGCCACACTATACTGTAGCCCGTAAGGTGAATGAGTTATTATTAGGGTTAATAACGTCGATCGGCTCTTAAATGTGTGAAATGTTTCAGCTCTCGCGCGTCTGGCGTGACACTCACGCTCTTACGGCAAATATGTATTATTCCATTATAAACCTAGCATTAGCAAAGGCGTTGGGGTAGTTTGCACACCCCAGATACAATTTACAAGGTAATAAAACCAAAGTTGGCAACCCTGCGTATAATACGAAATGGTTCAATACACAAGTAAACTTCACAATAGTTGTACAAGAGATATGTACCATTATGGAGAAAAAATGTTGCACTTCGACTGGTTTTAACAATGACAGTATGATTAATGTCGTTCACAGTGAGCTACAGACAATTTCCTTTCAAGAGCCACATTTGAGAAGCACGGGAAAGGAAACCTGAGCCCCCTCGGTAAGGAAATTATCCCGTTAAAACATTTCTGCTCATGCCCGTTGTAAGTACATTTCCACCGCTGGTCAAAGTGAGTATACCAGACGTTTCACAATTGATTTTCGCCGAACTACCGCAGATGTTGGTTCAAATGTAGGGTTTTCGCTCGTTTGAATGAATTGTTAAAAACGATCTAGCAATTACCACTAGATGTCAGGAGTGAACGTCTGTCTGCAGCGTAAGCTCAAATTAAGACCACAAATGATGCGTTTCCGCTCTCTTTATTAATAGCATGAAATAAAATAAAGAAATAAATTTGTTATACGTGGAAAACTAAGGTGATGTTAAGGTCGTTCAGGAGATTTGAAATACGCTTTCTACCAGGGAAAGGACAAGCTGGTTATATTTAAACCCGGGGGGGGGGGGGGTCTTTGAGAATATGGCACTGAGGCTCAAGGCCCTCACAGTATTACAATGCTAGTGTAAAATTTCATGTGTGTGCAAGGAAGAGGGAATCAATCCACATGTTTGACTGTGTGTCAGCGTGTGTCAATAGCAGCAAACTCTCCAGCTCTTGCTAAACATCTCCCTGTCAAGGGATTTGCCTTAATCAGCTCCATATATACTTATCTCAGTGGTGCCCAAGGAACATTGAACCCATGGATGGCTGAGAGGTCTCTGACCAGCCGCGATTTGACCTGCCGCGGAGGGTGGGCCTCTTGGTTGTGGAACTGTGGTGCTATACATTTTGGGGGGGCGGGGGGCAGATAAGTTTTAAACATGGCACTGGACAAGAACAGACAGCATTGACTTTACCTGTTAAAGGCTCCAGTTAGCATAATCGTCAGGGTGTTTTTTTATTTTTTTGAACGTTTCATCCCGCATCTCAGAGCATCAGGGTTAAACGCATTCAGCCGTGTCATTTCCTGCTTCCTCTTCAGCTGTCAAACCTGTTTTAACTTCGACTGGATGCGTGAGTGTCTATCTATGTTTGCATTAGGGGAATAGCCAAGAGCATTTTACTGTGTGTTTGTGTGTGTGTGTGTGTGACCACTTTTCCTCATCTACATTGAGAGAAAAGGTAAAAACATTCTGCTGTGTGTGTGTGAGCACCTGTACCAGGAAAACAGCCAAGTTCATTTTACTGTGTGGGAACATCTACCCCCATTTGTATTTAGAGAACAGCTGAAAGCATTTTACACTGTGTGTGTGTGTGTGTGTGTGTGTGTGTGTGTTTATGCCCTATGAGTAAGGTTTTGTGTGTCTCTGTGTATCTATGCATGTATACATTCAGAATTGCACAGTTACATCAGTAAATATTCAGCATGGAAATTAACCAATGAAAAGATGAATGTTGATAACATTGTGAGTTTTTTGCATTTGAGGTAATAAAGCTGGAGGTCATGATGAGGTCAGGCTTCACCACCTCCCCACAGCTTGTGATCGCACTGCGAGCGCATGAGTGAGCAGATGAGGGATGAATGGCATCTGTGAGAGGAGGAGTGTGAGGGCGGCAGAGAGCAAGAGAGCGCGTTGTCTGTCTGTTGGCAGTCTCAGAGTTCTGCCCCGGAGACTGCAAAGCTTCACATTTGTGTGAGTAGCAACTGGAGAAACAGATACATCATAGAAGGGGTCTGCCCTCCTGTATTCTCTGTATCTTTTTTCATGCTCCTCAGTTTTACACAATTTTTGTAATCAGCTCCGCCAACGGTCCACTAGCCATTGTGAGCCCCGAGGTTCAGACAGTGGTTCTGGTTGGATGAGCAGGGCGTTGACCTGGATCTGTGTGGAAGTGCACTGTGCAGACCTGGCTCTGATTGGAAGAGCAGTGGGTTGACCTGGCTCTGCGTGGAAAAGCACTGTGCGGAACTGGCTCTGATTGGAGAAGCAGTATGTTGACCTGGCTCTGATTGGTGAAGCAGTATGTTGACCTGGCTCTGATTGGAGGGGCAGCGTGTTGCCCTGGCTCTGATTGGAGGAGCGGCGTGTTGCCCTGGCTCTGATTGGAGGAGCGATGTGTTGTCCTGGCTCTGATTGTAGAAATGGTGTGTTGCCCTGGCTCTGAGTGGAAGAGCACTGTGCAGACCTGGCTGTGATTGGAGGAGCAGTCATTTAGGCACCTGGTACCTTTCTCACCTACGCTGTAAGAACATGAAACAAGGTTCTTTTTGGACCAACCACTAATGAACTCTTACAAAAACAATAATTAAATCACTAAATCTGCCTCTTTCTCTGACTGAAGCTTCAATCATCTTGTGTCACATGCTGTTGGTTGTCTGCACAAACCATATGGTTGTGTAAAACAGAACAATGAGCAACCCTAAATTAAATATCTCCAGCACAGACTGATAGAAAGGACCCAAGAGTACAATAAAACATAAATATATCCAGAGAAGGCAGCATGCTGTGTCGCAAGTTATTGCAAGACAAACCCCCACAAATCCCAATTCTCCCATTACCTACTGTAAATTTTAAATTCTTAATTTAGATTCGGTTCGGTTTATTTAAATTCTTCCTTGCAATACTGCCCTGAAGCACTTAGATAAAATTTAGCAATGACATAATAAATTAAGAATAGCATTGCAGACAAACATAACAACAGCTAAAAGCAGCAAGGCGGCACAGGAAAGCTTTTTCCTTTCCCCTGTTTCAAAGGAGAAAAAAAACATATACAAGTCAAAATAGGTGTGTTAGCGATCTTAAGAATCATACAGGCTTTCAGCCAGGCCTGTGTCAAATCAGTTGGTGGCATGGGGGCACATTTCATTACCGAGAAGAAAGCCAGGCCCATGATGAAGTGTGGCTGCAAAGTCAGCATATCTCCCCCCCCCCCCCCCAGTTAGTGTTAATGTCCGATAAAGCTGGCCCATCCTCATGGGTTCCTACTGCAACCTCGTTAGCAGGATGCAGAAAGCATCACAGTCGACGGGATGGCAGTGGCGGCGTGATTGGGGGGTGGGGGTAGTAATCATGAGTAAAATGGGAGAGCAGAACAGGTCAGACCTGAATTTCTCTGCTAGCACTCTGCACTCATAACTGCACTCATGTCTGCGTGTCTGACGGCGGCGTCTCAAAACTGGCTATGCAGCAGAAATTGAAGATGATTACAGGAGGCTTTGTGGAGAAAAATGGAGAACTTCGGATAAGAGTTTTTCTATTCCTGCCCAGGGGGCTAAAGCGACATGATGCCATAACGTGTAACTTCCATCCATCTTCTGTAACTGATTGTCCTATTCAGGGTTGGGGGGGGGGGGGGGGGCAATGCCTACCCACGAAGCTACAGGCACAAGGGAGGGAACAACCCAGGATGGGCGGCCCAACCCATCGCAG
>JAODJW010000127.1:23014447-23035908 GCA_026777045.1 Hyperopisus bebe | reverse complement strand
GGGGGCCAGATCCAGAGCCTATCCTGGAGACTATGGGCACAAGACAGGGAACAACTCAGAATGGGGCGCCAACCCATCGCAGGGCACACTGACACAACATACACTCACACATGCACACATATGGGCAATTTGGCTACTCCAATTAACCTCAGCATGTTTTTGCACTGTGGGGGGAAACTGCAGTACCTGCAGGAAACCCCATGATGACACAGGGAGAACATGCAAACTCCACATGCTTGAAGCCACGGCAGAGACTCGAACCCAGGTCCCAGAGGTGTGAGGTAATAGTGTTAACCACTGCAAGCTAAAGCATAGCAATTTTTAAGGCTGTGTTTATGTGCATGATGCAAAGGAGACCAATGAATTAGCTTTAGCTGCTGTGCTATTGGCACACAGGCTTTGGCAGCTGATTGGCTAGGACTATAAAAACAGCCCCATGTTTGGTGTGAGAATATAGCGTTCCTCAACTTACATAGACTATTGAAAATGAATAGCTACACTACTCAGGTTCATATACATGCCAGTGATTGACTGATAGCCAGCATTCTGGTTACATGGTTACCCCCAAAAAGCGTAGCTGGACATGGGGTCAGAGAGGTCAACATACACGTTAGGGACCTTAACATTTTATACATTTTTTGAAGTAATAGTCATTTAAAAGTGGAATGATGAATACGCTCTTACATTGTTTGCACAGATATGGGTATCTCTTCTGGCCAACTCTGAGCTTGTTATTAGTCTCCCCTGCTCCTCCCCCAAGGCAAATACATAGAACCATGGTTTGCCCCTCCCCCACAAGTAAGGGCAGGTTCTCAGGCTATTGAGCAAAACAGGGGGGGTATTCGCGGATTTCAGAACCACTCGTCACAAGTCAAGATATCTGGCTCCACCTCTTCCCACCTCTCTGTCTATGCCTCTCTGAGCTGGCCTTGAGTCACTGCTGTGTCACACTTTGCAGAGCTGCAAGTGGCAGTCATTATGAAGGAGGAGAATTCCTTTCCCTCTGATTCACCTATTCACTCTGAGCAGATCCATTGGGATGTAAACATTTGCCCTGGGCAGCTTGACAGGGGCCTGAATGGCAGCTGGATCCCACCACTCCATCCCAGAGAGCAGAGGCTGCGCTGATTAAACGCCAAGTACTTATAAGCATAGGAATGAGAGCAGCAGAGTCAGTCAGGTCCTTTTGTCACCTTGGCTTCTCCGTCCATTACAGCCACAATACAGGAAAGGATGCATTCCAGGGTCCATGCTGGATATTACCAGCACCCTCCCCCCCTTCACTATCTGACAACTCATGACAGGGCCGGTGAAGCAAGGGCAACCCTGCTGGGTGCCACAATTCTGGTGAGTCCTCATTTACTTGCAAAACAGTTGTGCGTGACTCAGGAAGCAGTCATCATGACCATGCTAAGGCTGATTGGATAGAGTCAGCTATCTACCCTCCCCCAATGAATTCCAATTGTCCCCCAATGAATTCCAGTCTTCTACAAAGTGGCACACTCATACACAGATCTCCATGGTTCAGAGCACCTGATCAATGAAAAAAAATCATTACTTCAGCCTCTTACAGGAAATCATTGATGTTCCCACTGCCTAATCACTGTCTAACGACAGCTGCATGCGTGCATACTGCCACCAGTCATCCGCTGTTTGATTTCATTTTTATCTCTCCACCTGCTCCCTCATATTCTCCATCTTAGAAGCCTCTTCTTCTCACTCAGAGCTTTCAGGATTTCAGCAAAGCCACCTACATGCTCTATTCCTGCTCCACCTACTGCCCAAAATTATGAATGGTAAGTCTAAACTGAAATGGGCAGTGTTTTCAAAATATAGGATAGCAGCAAAGCGCAATTGTACACCGTGGAAGAGAATGAGTGCATTTAACCTCTGACTCATTGCCCCCACCCAGATCCTGGTGCCATAATAGAACAATAAAACTGAGGTGTCATGAGAAGAAAGAAGAAAATCCCTGGTTTGGTCTCCCTTTTCCACTAAGTGCAGAAGAAAGGTCGAACTGTCAAAAAAATCTCGCGAACACTCCCCACGTGCGTTTTTACCTTGCTCTTTGTGCTGCCACAAACAAACCAGCACATCACATTTAATATGTTACTCCATTTGAGTGTTTCTGCTTTGTTCTAAGTTCCAAACAGTAAAGATAATGATATGTGATTAACTCATCAAAATGAGATGAGACATAAACGTTGGTAATAAAATGTAATCTGATTTAGATGAGGTGAAATATTACTCTTGGCACCAATGGAGGGAGATGGAGCTGGCATGTAGAGACAGGAGCACAAGATAGCAGGTCAAAAGCATCCCATAAACATCGTAAACAGCACCTTTGCAAAGCAGCACATAGGCATCTGGAGATTATGGGATGCCACACATGGGGCTGCACTTCAGACACTTGAAGGATGGTGAACTGAGTACCAAACAGGCTCAACTTAAGAGACTTAATTAATGGGTAACTGAGAGTCGATGGTCCATCACAGAATGAAACACGGATTATCTTCTGCCTGCCGGCTTAACAGCCCCCCTGACTGCTTCTCTGCTGTAGCTGGTCAGAGTCTCATGTAGCGTGGCCACCTACTCCATGTTAGGAAGGTCACTACGAGCTACTTCAGGTTTTACAAACTACTTTAAAACTGAAAAGCTTCTGTGTTTGGCTAATTAGTTCAGTTCTCCTTGTGCTTTGACTGGATTGTTTCCTTGATTGAAAGACTCATCAAGCTGTTTCACATTAACATTAGTGACACATGCATGATTCGAAGAGACTGACCAATCAGCACACAGCAAAACCTCAGTGCTTAAATACAACTCAGGTCTTCCTAATCAAAATGGTAGTATAAAAAACCTGTCCTAGTTCATAGTGTCCCCTCTGACATGGATTAGATGGTCACCCTAGTCTCATGTGATTTTCGTGCGGGGCACCAGGTGTCTGATACAATACTGTTGCAACGCCATCCAGAAAGACCATCATTTTGAGGCGGAGGGCAAAAGTCTGGGTTAGCAATCTCAGATGAAAGCAAAATGAGTACGAGAACAAACAGGGTGCTTTCCCAGAAAACAGGCCACAGATAATTCCAGCATGAATGTCATTTACCTGTGTCTCCAGTTGTAAGGGGGTTGGGTTCAAACCCATATCTATGGTCAGAGATATACAGACACACTCACCCGGTGACGACAACTGAATGCGGGAAGATGTCCAGGTGCACAGGATCGACTGACTAAAAATGATTATAAATCTCAGGCAGAAGGGAGGGGGGTTCTAGTAGGCAGATCGTTTGTAGCTGACTTTGTGTTTTCTGATCTTTCTGTGCGATGTAGTTTTTGAATGTGCTTCATATACAGTTTTAGGCATGGGGGGCAGGTTTCCAGTGCATCACACTTGTAGGGGGGTAGTGTGTGTGGGAACATGAAAGAAGGGTTTTGATGTGTATGAAACAGAGGTTTCAGTTTGATTCTCAGTGAGGATGGAGGACTGGGGGACAGAGGCAAAGTTAGATGGAGAGTCTTAGAGTAAGCAGCTACTGAGTCGGTCTGTCTGGTCCTCACTCAGGTTAATTCAGAGCAGGATTGGGGGACCTGCTCTGTGGTGTCAGACGTCCGGAAAAACTTCAGGCATAAAACTTCATCTCCATCATTTCACCGTCTGTCAGACATTTCATTTTTGTGTCCTTTAGCTGTGCCTTGGAGTAACATTTCATGTTCAAAATGCATTGCTTGCCTTTCCTGACCCCCTCAAACTGAACAATGGCCTTTATCTCTTGTAATGAGGGTTTTTTTTGTGCATTGTCACCTCCTACCTGATATCTGACCTCGTCCTCCAGCTTGAGATTTTCCACTGTCACACATTTCCAACGCTGTCTGCGGGCGGTGTATTTCCGCAGAGGGGTGTCTGGTCCTGTTTCTTAGAGCACTGCTGAAGTGAACAGACCGTACCTTGATTCTCTCAACACCTGTCACTTTTAACTAGGAGTTGTCCAGGAGTGGAACGGATTTTTCCTATGCTGGTAGGACTCTGAAATAGAGTATCTCCCCAGTCCATCCCACATGTGCCTGCATTTTGCGGTCTACAAGCAAGGTGGAGTCCTGGTGATGCACACCTAGGGAATGTCCTGGATATTGCGCATGAAATGAAAAACAGCTAAATGCGAATTTAAAAAGTTCTGGAATGTCCACAGTGAGAACAAAATGGCTCTGTGGGCGTCCCTCCTTCAGCAAGATCCAGGAAACAGCCTGGTCTTTAGTCATGATGAACACTGAAGAGTGTATGGCTGTACTTAGATGTTTATTTCAAATGTGGCTGATTTTAGGCTATGGCAAAAGACTCCTGTGTTCTAGAGAAAAATATCAGGACTCATGACTGATGATAAACATGCAAGACATTTAACTAGTTTACTTATTCCTTACCTGAGGTTTTACCTGTTATTTTAACATTTTTCACTGATTGTACGTTTTGCTGTCTCACCCAGAGTTACATACAGGATGTTTTAATGCGTATGTATGCCTGAGCGATTGCATGGGCCTGCACTATACCAATCAGCTTCACCCAGCTGACAGCCTCCCTAGGTGAGCGTACATATCAGTTGTGATGACGGTAAGGTATAATGTAAGGCATCATTCTCAGTGTGTGCTTACTGTTTAAATAAGTCCTTTTATTTGGTTAACCCTTGCTGTCCTGTGTCTCAGACAGACCTCCCCCCACCCAAAGCTGCCACATATTGCACATCGCAAAAATATGACATGGAATTGCCAGCGACAATGAAAAGCAGTACAGCTTATTGAGGACACATCAATCTGGTTACTGGTCATAATAAGGAAATGACAATGGTGTCTCTTGCGAGCAACTGTTCACCAAGCAGAAAACACCCCAGAAAAATCAGAAGGCCCAGGTCATATTGGTGTTGTTTCCATTTGGAGTTACATTGCATTGGGACCCTGTTATAGAGCATTTGCAAGAACCGGAAGGTGCAGATATATATTTATTTAGACTTTTATTCTTACTCAGGATGAGTAGCCTTCTTTTCTGGATGTTACAGCGGGTATATAGATAGAACAGCCACTCTGCTTCAGGTCGGGCCAAAAGCTAAACTGAGATGTTGACACAGACATATCCTCTTGGATGAAGAATCGTTACCCTTACTTTAACATGTAAAAACCAGCCTACGGAAAGCTTTGTGCTGACATTTTCATTTATTATTTTGAAATGGAAGGTCCCCTGACTGGTGAAGTGGGGTGTTTGTAGAATTTGTTCTCCAAGGAGATAACTTTCTCTAGGGGATTATCAGTCCTCTAAAGTAGATTTGTTATAGATGGTTTAACATTCTCATATAGTAAGTTGTCTTTGTGGGTAGGCGGCCTGTACAGGAGATACTCTACAAGCACTCGATAGTTAGGCCTTCTCTTATCGATTTGACAGACCTCAACATGAGACCTTCTCTAAAGTTTTTGACAGATATGTTCAGTTCACTTTCTCTAATTGTTTTCGCAAACTTGTAAAGTGGACCTTTTCCTCGGGAACTGAAAGACCAGTACAGCAGATGTCTTAAAACCCTTGACAGACCTCTACAGTAGACTAACTCTGAAGTTGTAATGACAGACCTATAGAAGAGACCTATTCTTAGTTTCTAGACAGATCTCTCTAGCAGACCTATATTAGGGTTGCAATAGCCCTTGAGAACAGTGATTTTGGTGTTCTTGTTATGGCAGAACAAAATGTATAGTCAAACCACAGCAAGCCATCCTTTCATTTTTTGTAACTGCTTGTCCTGTTCAGGGTCACGGGGGTCTAGAGCTTATGGGCACAAGGCAGGGACACCAGCATCTGACAAAGCACACTCAGACCTACAGGCAATTAGCAATAGCATTTGGTGATACCAATTAACTTCAGCATATCGTTTGAACTGTGAACCTGGAGTTCCCAGAGAAAATCCCATGACAACTCAGGGAGGACAAACAAACTCCACACACCTGAAGACATGGTGGAGGCTTGAGCCCCTGTGTGAGGTGAGTGGCAACAGCACTAACCAATCGGACCCCCACACCACTGAAAGCAATGGATTCATATTTTATGAGGAGGAGGAGGAGGAGGTGCTATTAGGTACAGAAGACACCCTTCATGTTGGGTCTTGATTTTGTTGACTGTTTTTGATGCAGGGTGATCTGATGAAGGTCATCTGCATTCGACCTTGTTCCAGAGCATCCTGGGAGATTCATGCTGGTCCTTCTTCCCCTGTGCATCACCGACTGGCTTTCAGAAGTTTCTTAAATGCCTCACCACCAGAACAGTCTGCAAGAGAAAGTAGCAAATTAGTCTTATTTGAAGCAGACGTTTTTTGTTTGGACGTTGTTTAGATTATGTCTGTTTCCCCATGAGTCACAGTCAGTGGAAACATGCCTGTGTATAAACTCTGGATGGGCTCCAACTAGCGACTATTTCAGGACTAAGTGAACACACCGCAACCCCCCGGCAGGATATGTAGTGAAACTCTGAACTGAATTACCCTGGTTACTATCATGGTCCTTTTAAAGTAGTTAGTGCTTAGTTCTATCTGCATTCATGTGTAGCACCACGGAGATCTCATACACTGTGTACCTGTATGTGGAAGTGCTGACAATATAAAGACTATAGGTGTGCATGTGTTTGAGCGTAAGACGTGTTTTTGTGAGATTTTATTATATTCTTGTACTGTCACAAAATGTACAAATTTTTAAAAAGGACATAAAATATATATACTTTGGTCTTTTGTGACCCTTTGCAGATTGTACATTTTTGTTTGAGGGAGTGACTAGCAGTGAGCTTCCTGTGTGTTTGTGTATGTGTATGTGTGTGTGTTGTCCCCACAATGTGATAAAAACCTGTTTTGGTGTTGTGGGGACCATTATTTTGGTCCCCACAAGGGGAAATTCAGTTTTATAAAATTCTGTGACTGCAACCAAAAAAACTACAAATGCCAAAAGACTTGTATTTTGTTTGGTTACTTATGGTTAAGGTTAGGGGTGGTTAGGGGATAACGTTGTTATTGTTTTGATTACGGTTATGCCCACAGAAATGAATGGAGAGTCCCCACAAAGATACAGATATCTAATCTGTGTGTGCGTGTGGGTGTGTGTGTGTGTGTGTCTGCCCATCAGAGGAATGCAGAGAGGTTCCGGAATTCCACCTCTTGACCTTTCCTTAGAGTTCCCCTTCAGCTGGGATGCTGGCAGGCGGAAATGCAGAGTCAGAAATAGACGCTCACGGTAATGCAAGACGATCTGGCCTTGAGACGCTCGCGCGTCAGGCACACAGAGTAGGGTCTGCATATGCACACGCACGGCATGGAGAACAGACACAAACAGATCAGCTGCGCAAAGAGGACCAGCAAACACATTGAGGATAAAATGAGGACTTCGACTTTATTTATTAGTTTAATCTTCATACTTTCACTTAGTTAATCTTGCAGTACGCACATTTTTTTCAGCCAGTCCTGACTTTCTTGTTTTGTAAGCACAAACACGCAAGAAGGGCAGAATGAGGTTATGTCTGATTTGTTTACCTCTAATTTTGACTGTACCTGCAAAACCACAAGCCTGTTTGGTTGGACAGAAAGATAAGAGTGTCACAGGAACCTCCTTTCACATGCAGACTACAGAGTGTGTTTTAGAACAGTGCTGGTTTATGACAAAGTATCTGCATGGGCTTTGCCAAAGTTTAACGGCGCTCACTGTGCCTAAGGTAACAAGGTGACAGCCAAGATCGTTCGGTGGCCTCCCAGGAGTTTGGGATTTAAGAACAAGTTAGATGGGGAGGTGAGAGGCCTGTGGGGGAAGATGCACCCATACAACAGCAGGGAAACATTGGCAGCAGCTCTGTGGATTGTCTTCTCTGTTGTCTGTTTTTTTCTATTTGGTTTTAACTATTAAATATGGTATCAGATTCAATATCTTGCACGTATCCCCCTCTGGTACAGTTTGCTGAACCAGACAGTTACCAAGGAAACAATCCTCAAACGGGCTTTTGGCTGCTTTGACCGTATTTAAGGGCTGAAAATAATGCTGTTGCACAGGAATCAGACTGGATCAAAACATTCCAGAACATTCCAGAATCCCAGGATTCCACAACATTCAAGGATCTTTTGGGCTCTAGTCTACGCATTAATAATCTCCTAACAATGAACGGCAGTAGGGGGTTAACCTGAATATGAAGGAGTAAGTTCCTTTGCATGAATTGCTAAGCTAAGTGACAGAAAAATACAAAACCTGTGATGTTTGTAATTTGTTAGGGGATGAAAGCAGCGGCTAACTTTTGACCTCCAATGCGCCACTAGTCTGCATACTGATCAGGCATTATGGGTATCAGGCCTGTAAGGAAAGACACAGCTCCTGCAGACACAATAGGAGACATAAATGAGCCTCGCCCTGCGTGACAGGAGAGGTGACAGGAGAGGTGACAGCCATGACTGGCAGGTCCAGTTGGGCTGGTTACAGGTGACAGGCCCCAAGGATCGCCTGGAGTCCTCGGCTCAGATATGAGCCTAATGTTTCCACTGAATCGGCGGTGCCTTCCACATACGTGAACAATGGGAGGCTTGGTCTGCGACAGTGTCTGACTGGGACTATAATGCACAAATGGGTGCATGCATCAAAAAAAAAAAATGGTCAAAGATGTGGAGCTGATTTGGGGCTGCCCCCCCTCAACAAACCACCCCCCCTCACACGCACACGCGCGCCACCACCATTTTCTCCAAAATTGACCGGGACGCGTCTGTCTGTCTGTCTGTGGCCACGCCGGCTGGAGGCAGCCGCGGACAAAGTTCAGAGGCTTGTTGCTGTTGGTTCTGTTGAGAAACGCCTTCCAGAAACCCACGTGGTTTGTGCAACCTGCGTCCTTGTGCAAACTAACACTTTGGCATAGACAGGCTGGTGCCAGCAGGCCATAAAATGAGGGATAAGGAAGTGCCCTGCCCTTCTCAAGTGGGCTTTGCTATGCCATTTTCCAGTGCATCTCAGCTAACCACCGAGGTACAGAGCTGTATGTGGTGTGTACACAGTAGTGCAGTGTGGTTGCGGGGTGCGTACTCACTGTAATACTGTCAGTAGCAGGTACACAGTGGTCCTGTACTGCATGTAAAACGTACATGGCATAATGGCAGGGTCACAAGTGGGCCAGTGCTGTGCCGACAGTAAATGTCCATGCAGGTCACTGCCACATGACAACTGCGATGACACACTGCTAGCAGCTAATCCAGCTACCCAGCCTCAGCCCCTTTGAGTCCTGCAGGCTGCCCTCAGAAAAATTAGGTAAGAGGAAGGAAAAAACTGTGACCTGAGCTGTCAAGGGACCCAAGCACCTTGTCATGCCTCATCCTGGGCACTGCCTTCTATTTTCTTTGTTGTGAGTAAAGTGCCTTGCATCTGAGCTTAACCCCCCCAGCAGACCAGCCTTTTATCTTGCCACAACACTGTAATGCTGTATGTAGTGTGTATACAGGGGTGCAGTGATGTATGTAATGTGTATACGGAGGTGCAGTGATGTATGTAATGTGTATACGGAGGTGCAGTGATGTATGTAGTGTACATACAGAGGTGCAGTACTTTATGTAGTGTGTATAAAGAGGTGCAGAGTTGTATGTAGTGTGCATACAATAATGCAGTGCTGGTTGTAGTATGTACACAGAGATGCAGTGAAGTATGTAGTGTACATACACTCCAATTCTGTACGCTGTGTGTATAGAGAAATGCAGTGTTGTATTTAGTGTGTATACGCCCTAATGCTGTGTGTAGTGTGTATACAGGGGTTCAGTGCTGTGTGTAGTGTGAACACAAAGGTACAGTGATGTAGTGATGTTGTGTGTACACACTCTATTACTGTATTCAGTGTGTATACAGAATTGCTGTGCTGTATGTAGTGTGTACACACTCTGATGATGTATGTAGTGTGTATACAGAGGTGCAGTGCTGTATGTAGCCTGCACGCACCATAATACTGGATGAGTAATTTCAGCAGTAGCGAGTGCACTTACGGTAAAGTGTGTCTGACTAACCATCCTATTAGTAACACTGCTTAACGACAGCAAGGCTGACGAAGTGAAAGGATCAGGCCTTGTCTTTTTCCCCCCCCCCCCCCCACCCCCTGCCAGCCACGGAGTGATGATGCTGTCCCCGTGACAACATGTAAAACAAACACTGAGGGATTGTGCGTGGGTGAAAGCCCAGACCGCCAACCAGGGCGCCCTGCGGCATCCCGGGGAAGGTGCCTGAAGTCAGTGAAGCAGCCCACTGGCCTTATGAAATGGGGCAAAACCTCGGTGTGTAAACAAGAAAAGATAACATGGCTGGAAAATGAGTTGGAACTGGATAACAAATTAAAGTCCATTTCAATATTTACTGAAATGTGATGCTGTGTCAACACTGTTCATTTCTCCATACGCCGTCTCATAAATGCGTTTGTGGCCTTGCTACCCTAAACCAGTGAGTGGATTGGTTCAGGGATCTGCATCCTCTGCACCCTCTGCATCCTCCGTGCCATAGGCTACTCCAAGCGAATTCCAGTGACTGTTGTTCGCAGCCGTACTACGGCTGCGCAGCCTTTCACTGAGCCATTTTGTTGAAACGTTACTTGTAACCGATTTTGTTTTCCGGTGGGTCTGTAAAACCAACACAAGAAAAGCCAAAGTGGGCAAATGGAACAGACTGCCCTGAAGAGTTAATCATTCCCTTCATCACCATAAAGGGAGTAGCGGTAATTGTATTTTGAAAAAGCTTGTCATTCACTAAATACTGAACAGCAGTAAAAAAAAAAATCTAAGCAAACTGAACCATAAAGCACTTGGCTCTATGTCAGCCATCTTTGCTTGTCTTTATCTGTACTTTTGGGTATAATTAACAAACAGAAACAGGTTTTCACCTATTCACATGCAGTAATCTCTCTCAATTCAGTTTTCAGTGCGCCCCCCCCCCCCAAAAAAAAAAACAAAAAAAAACCAGGGCATGTTTCATGATCTTTTTAATCAACTGATTGTGAGGTCCTTGAATACCTGACTGAAGCATGGGGGCAGTGGAACAGAACGAAAATGTGGACTGGCTGAGGGGGACCTGTGGAGTGGGTTGAGGACCTTTGCTTGTGCTTCTAATTGTGAGGTGGACTGGGAAGCAGGTAGAATATAGACATCATGTGAAAGATGGATGGACAGAACTTGAGGAGGGCATGACAAGGGTGTGAAATAACACCGAGGCATCAACCCTCGTAAGGGTTAGGTTTAGGGTTAGGTTTAGGGTTGGGTTTAGGGTTAGGGTTAGGGACCAACTGGAAATGCCATTTTCTGAAGCGTTTTCTTCATTTTTACCTTCAGGCCTCCTGCATTTATGAGCCCTGCTTAACTAAAGTGACCTTGCCCTGTTGTAACTGAATGTTCTCTGAAAGTCTGTTTCTCTGAACAGGGAGCCTTGCCTTGCGTGGATCTGACTCTCCTTCTCGGCCTCCCTTCCATGACTCGGGGAGCAGCAGGGCGGTGAGGCGTGTACAGGTCCCACTCAGCAGCTGGCCCATGCACCTGCTTCCAGGGTCTGTTTCTTCTGTAAGCAAGCTCTGGGTGGCAAACCCTCCCTGGCTACTGAGTAACTAACTCCCAGTGGTGTTCCTTGACCTTTTCGGCATTTCTGGTGTCCCCTGTTCTTTTACACCTGAGAGCAGGGCTTTGTTTTTGCCCTCATCCCTCTTTGCTTACAATTTTGAGTCTAGGTAAAAACCTCTAGAAAATAATTGATCGGCCTTATCGCTCTGTCTCTCTCTCCCAGGGAGGGGCTGTTTACATTAATGGCTAGGAAGTCACAGACTGTTCAGGGAAGCAGAAATTACGATGTAAACAATCCAGGGTGAATATGACTCGTTTGGGTAAACAGTGCTGCACTTCTAGCTATCAATGTATTTATGTACTATTTTATGAATAATAAGCGTCATATATGCTATTTTATCCTTGGTCACGTTCTTTGTTTTTCCGCTTTTTGTCCTTTGGTAATATTAATATTATCGACTGATACATTCATTAAATTTGCCCATTAGGCATTAAGGTCTGAAATCTACGGTAGATTGCAGAGAAGACACTGGCGTAATTGTTTCCAGGGTGTTATTAAGCAGATGAAGGGACAATGCATAGACTTACTCATGGTCCAGAAAGAAATCCAGTCCATTTTGTGGAAGCTGCATCCTCTTTTGTCCTGATCTCTCCCCCTCTTCAGGGCAGATGGACATTTTTTAGCTATGATGATTAAAAAGTTTAATATGAGTCAGGAAGGCTCCTCATTCAAGCTAATTGTTGCAATAGATCTTCTAAAGATGTTTTCAGCTAATCATGTTTGTTACTTTTGGACATAATACACTATAATACACATCATAACCATTATCTTAAATACAATAGACCTGACAAATACATGAGACATATTTATTGAAATGCCATGAAAACATGTCCTGTCATTATTTTTAGGTTATTGTCATATTTTTCTAAAAAGCAAAAGGTAGGAATTCTGCACGTGATTTTTTTTGTATGTGTGTGTGGGTGTTTCCTCCACGGATGTATAACTGTCAACACTTTGTTCTAATAGGTGCTGTTTCAGGGTGTCCCATTGCATCATGTCCGACACCAGAGGGAACAGCGGGGAACGGTACACTTACGTAACTCGCCCGTGTGACAGGTGGGGCAGGGGTGGGGATGTTCGGCAGCAGGCGAACTCCACCTGTGCAGCTATAGGTTGTCAGGACTCGGACAATGAAAGAAAGATACTGCGTCGTACAGAACAGCAGTAACACATGCAGCCATATTACTGTACTGGTAATGACAGTATATGGATGTGCAATGTCTGCCCTATTCAGAGAAGTCTGACCTCAGCATATACAGCTGATAAAACAGAGCAAGGCCAGGGCAAAAGGGGATATGTGCAAAGTGATTAGGAGCCTAAAGGTTGCAGGTTCGAGTCCCATTATTTGAGGTGCATAACCTGAGCAGCCCCAAGAAATAATCCACCTGCTTTGGACAAACACATCAGCGATGTCCAAACAACAGTAGTAGCAGTAAGACCAAGGGTAGATCTGTGAAGGGTGTATAGCGATCGGTCTATCAATAATACAGAAAATAAATAAAATAAGATTAATCTGGAAGGAACGTAGGAACATGCTGACAGCTGAACAGCATGTGTGTGACCCGGCGTGTTAGCTTACGGAAAGGAATCCAAGTTAGTTCTCCTTGTTTTTTTTTTAACTAGCATGACATCATCAGTCAAAGTTTTTAGGAATTTGCTGCCCCGCTGGGGTGGGTGGGTGGAAGAGACTATCAAGTACACAGACATGGGGAGCCGCCTCTTCTTACATGTTTTGGTGACTCTGTTACCGGGAAGTCGTTTACAAGTGATGTCGCCCCCCCCCCCACACTCCATTTGAAGGACATTTCCTAACTGCCAAGGGGGAGGCTTCTGAAGAGGATTGGATTGTTCACCTAGAGATTGTCTCTGTTGGTCATCACCCCCCACTCCACATCCTCCTAGTGAGTTCATTCATGACACAGCGGCAAGCTCCTCTCTCATCTGGCTGGTGTCATCGCTGTAGAAGTACATTTGTTATGGAAATTTCAGTAACACTTTAAAAAGCACTATAAAAGCTATGACTATTATAGTCTAAGAACACATTCCTAACACATTATGATGTATTCATTAAGCATTATAAACTTGGGAATAAGTATTTATTAAAAGGCATTATAGCAAGGTTTATTATGCATTATAAATGCTTTATGAAACTCATTTATAATGCACTACAGATACCTTCATAATGCAGTACAAAGCATCCTGCATTCTTATACCAACCATTATAATGCATTATGAAAGTATCTATACTGCTTTATAGATGTGAACTTCATTGGAGCTCATGAAGTATTATAATCAACACTATTATGCCTTATGACTGTCCATGGAAGATGCTGTAATGCTTTATTAATTCTTATATGACCATTATAATGCATTATGAAGGTATCTGTAGTGCATTATAGATGAGCAAGGTATTACCAAAATTTCTCCACACACTTCCAAAGAAAAAAGGATGCGCAATGTAGTGCAATGATAAAGATTTTAAAGATCACCTTAGGTAGTTTGGTCACTTGTTCCTCTCAGTTTGCCAAGACTGGTATAGTTGGACAGGGGAACTTAACAGGTGATTTATTTAAACCCTTGTGAGGATGAAGAGGAAGGTAGGGAGAAATAGGAGGTAACGATGTCTCTCTGCACACTGAATTATTGTCTCGTGTCTCTCCATGTGAGAGTGGGAAGATTTGCTGGTTCGGCTCTGTGAGTGTATGTTTGAGTACCTGTTTGTGTCTGTGGTCCGTGCAATTAATCCAGAAAAAATGTCCCTGCTTCCGATCCGTCTCTCGTTTCTTCCTCTTCCGTCTAGCATGGTAATAAGACACAGGGACGTCAGTAAGGCACACAGACGCACTCTGTCTTCATAGCCGGCACAAGCTTCGCTCTGGGGAAACAGATGCTGTTGTGTTTTTGTTTCCCCCAGGCTATTGCAAAGACGCTGTCTCTTGCTTTTCACACACTTCCTCACATAACACTATTGGCCTTTGTTTGGAACTAAAACAACTCATGTGTCACTGGAAATGCTACTTATCCATAATGGGAACAATGGCAGAAAATCTGCAGTTAGGTAAAGTTTTTCATGTTAATAGTCAGAATACCTAATCAGACTGCATGAAGGAAAATATCACCCTGTGCCCATTTCATGGTTGCCTTTTTATCTGTTTTATCTAGCCACAGCTTGCTACTTTTCCAGGTGATTTTATCCATTTTGAGGGCAGAGGCAAGGGGTGGGGGTGGAGTTCAAATGGGGGTGGTGCATGCTTGTGTTTCTGGCACAATTTCACTCACCAAGACTTTTAAATGCACCCATGACAAAATGGACTGTGCGAACCTCCAGGTTTCCTATTCAGATGCCCTGGAAGCTCAACTGTGGCCCGGGGCTGGAACGGCACTCTTTGACAACCACTGCCGAGTAAAATCACATGTGAGTAAAATCACACACAAAACCCGATGTTCTCCCAGATCCGTTCCTCTGGTTACCCTAACAGACATATCTGGCTGCTGCTCATTTGAATTAGTGTGGTGAAAGTCGCCTGACTTGCGCTGAACTCTTGACATCAAGTACATGTGTTGTGTGTTTGTTCAGCAGAACACACACAAGCAAAACAGGGCAGAGTCTCTGTCAGAGTGTTTTGACCTAATGTGACCAACAGCCCCTGGAATATTTGGCAATGTATAAAATGGGATGTTTATCAGACAAAAGGGGTTTCAACACAGCATGTCCCTCATACCCCTTTGCCACTGTCTCCTGGTCAACCTCTGCTCTTTCAGAAGATATGAGCAACCATGGAGAGGGGGCTGTGGTAAATGTAATACGCTGTCTTTGTGTGGAATGGAGCCAATCCACAGCCCATAGCCAACTGGCCTTCCCAGGATTCCAAGTGTTCAGACAGAAAATACACAAACACAGTTTATTCCAGCCTGGTTGGGGAGGTTCCAGAAACATCTTTTTGTGTTTTGTGAACATTTTTGCATGTTTTGCTGCAGGGGAATGTTACGACATTAAAACACTTGGAAGGCAAGGTAGACAGCCAAAGCAAGACCAGTGTGGCACATGAGCATTTCTGGACATGGATTTGGGGAGCTATTGAAAAAAATGTCTTGAATTATCCTCAAGTTTTTAAAAACTCTTTCACAAAACAGTTTAGATTCACATTGACACATAAAAGAACTTCCTAGACTCTGGTATTCAATTGAATATGCATGGACAATTATGTAATGGGTCTTTATGTGGAAAATGTTGTGTTCCACTGGTTCTGGGATAGGGATTCGGTTTGTGAGGAGTAAGAGCTCGTTTGGGTCCGGAAGCCGCTGGAATAATTGGACTGGGGTTTTAATTAGCTTATAAGACGGCACCCTGGAGCTCCAGCAGGCCTGGGGGAGCCTTATGTGGCAATCTCTGCAGTTTGATTTCTGGGGGGGAAAACAACAGCAGATCAGAGAGAACATCAAAAAGAAAAAAGTGGAAAGTTGGGAAAGCTTTCTTCAGAATTGAGGTGAATGCAGGGCACGTTTATGAATTAAGAACAACATGGCCAGGAGTGTATCTAAACATGAGAGGTTTGAAGGATTTTATGGTTTGAAATATGTAAAACAGTTATGACATCTAGCACGCTGAAGGAATTATATTTCTCAGAAGGATACTGTCAGTGAGTCAATTGCCTGCGTGTTTGAGTCCAGAAAAGAAATTCATATTGCGAGGTATTATATATTACATGAGGTATTACCACAACAAATATGTCAGCGTGTGACCATCTGGAACATCCTGCTGCGGGGTGTCTGTGCATGATATTGCAGCTACAGCCATTGCCGATGGAGATCTGTCACATCCTGTCCCACCTCTGTAACCCTGCGGTCCAATGTCCAGCCCTGCATATGGAAAACCAGTTCCGTTTGGTGCAGTTTCACACCTCATGACCTGGCAGAGAGATGCGTGTGGTGGTGGTGGGGGGGGTTGGTTAAAAATGCGTGCATAAACAGCTTCGCCTAACAAACTCGGGCTGAATAATTACATCCTCGGTCAACCGTATCTGTTCCAGAGGGGCTGATGTGCGGAGGGAGGAGGGGGAGGTGGGCAGGGACCAGCCGGTGCCTCACATCCACACAGAGCTAAGGTGAGGCCTCTCTGCAAGCCCTTTAACAGATCTCCGAGCCCAGGCTGTAACCTCGTTAACCTGCCTGGCCGCATGATTTACCACGTTAGGAAGGAGTGAGGGGAAGGGGTCACAGCAACAGGAGGGGGGGGGGGTCATTAAGGCCCCCGGGGCAAATTCTTTCATACCGCCCACCCAGAGAGGTGCATTTGGGATGGCCTGTAAGTGCTGCTCCATAGAAGAACCATTCAGATAATGGGATCTGGTTGTGTGGGCCAGAGCTCAGAGATTATTGTGATATTTTAACTGGGAATCTTTATGCATTAAGAATGAATTCCAGAAAAAAAAACGCCCAGTTTCCCATCAGTTCACAAATACTTTTCAGGCTCTTACTCGATTAGGATGGATGGATGGATATGAATGTGTGAACTGGTGTGAACTGGTGTGAGTGTGCGTAAGCGTCTGTGTGTGTGTGTCCATAAGCAGGAACCTTTTGTTTGTATAGCATATCTGGGGCCATACTGGTCCACATGTGCACTTTTCTTCTTATGTGTGTAGAGGAATATGGTTTAACCTTGTGTTTTGTGTGTGTGTGTGTGTGTGTGTGGATTATGTTTATATTAAAACCTGTTGACCTTGCGGGGACCATTTTTCAGGTCCCCAGAAAGATCTGTGAATGCAATCAAAAACTAAAAATGCCAAATGTCGTGCACTTTGTTTGGTTACTTATGGTTAAGGTTAGGGCTGGGTGGGGGTTAAGGTCTTTATGTTGGGATTAGAGTTTTCCCATAAGAATGAATGGAGAGTCCCTGCAAAGACCTAATTACAAACCAATATGTATGTGTGTGTGTGTGTGTGTGTGTGTGTGTGTGTGTTACTGTATTCTCAGAGGTTGGAGGTGCCACAGGTGATGTAGATGGGAGGCAATGGGCTGTAGCCAATGAGAAGCTGGCCCCGCCCACGCATGCACCGCCTCCACACAGCGTGGGCCTGGCATTCCGGCTGGGTGGGAGTGACAGCAGGCTGATTTACATCCTGTCAGAGCTCTAGTGCTGGACTGCTGGGTAGTTAATGTCTGCTTCCTCTGCAGGAGGCCCGGAAAGAAAATCCAAATAAATGGTTCCTATGTATGCTTATTTTACAGACATCCCCCCCTCCCCCCACCACCCTGACAGGAGTCAGCTGCAGCCAGAACAAACTTTGCAATGACTCCTTTATGTTCCAGCCAGCGATGCAGTGACATGTTTACATTCTGTAGATACGTGGTCTTCACACAAAGCAGAAGGACCTGTTTTTCAGGAGCTGTCTCATCATGGGTTTCTTGCCATTTTAAGGAGGAATTGGCTTATCATTTGACCACTTCTCCTGCTTTGCAGAGACAGCAGGGCCAAGGGGATCATGCAGGTGTTTGCGGGTTTGTCTGCAGTCGCACTAACGCTACAGTCAGATCCGGAGGGCCAGAGCGTGGCCTTCAATATGACCTCGATGCTATGCTAATTGTTTTTTTGGTTAAATGAGCAATGATTCAATAACATTCTAAAAACATTCTGACCACTTGATTTTAAAAGAGATGCAGTGTTATTCCCGAAATAAGGCCCACTGTTTTTAACAGACCCAAAGTAAACTTGTGACCCTTTCCAAGGGCTCGACACCGGCACCGGCAGTCACCTGTGCGACGAGCACGGCACCCACTGTAGGTCCTTTCGCCTGAACGCCTGGCTGATCTTTTTCTAAGCGGAAAAAAGCTCAGCAAGTTTCCAGGCCTGTTTCGGTGCGTGCTCAGGCATATCAGGACCTGCGGCACCGATCATTAAACACGCCCTCCCCACGCAGACTGGCACCGGCGACGCAGTCGGGAATTAATGTAATTGCCCTTATGCATGTTGATGACTGTTCAACACAGACTTCTCCAGAAGAGGAAGATTAAAGTGGTGCCCCCCAGTGACGTACATTCGTGATTCGGCCGTTCTCGCCTTTAGGACTTTACTTCGTGCAGCGTGTTGCGGAATCTCTCCTGGGCCTCGTGACATCCTCTGCAGCTGGCTTGTCGCATCAGGAGGACAGTTAAATGGTAAAGCAGTGGCGGCAATGAAATGGCAGCGGCGTGCAGATCTAGTGAGTGTAGATCTGCTGATCACGCGCAGCGCTGCTGCTGGGGTCAGTTTAGCTCAGTCTTCTGTTGGCATAAAATAAGGAGGAGGCCTGATGCGTGGCTGAAAAGGTCCTCTCTGGTAAAATATAGGTGAAACTCATGGGGTGGGGGTGGGGGCAGGAGAAGAAATAGATAAGGGGGCATAACAAAAGGGAATTCCGAAGACCATTCGGGACCTCAGTATCACTGGTACAGTTCTTTAAGAATCAGAATATCAAAATGAAAGATGGACGAAACATTACCTGGAACTTTGTGTAATTGTGTATGTCCCTGCACTGTTTAAACAGGGATACATATTACAACATGAAGCATGAGGAAAGCCTTGTTTTCATTTCAGTTTGAGTGCTGTGGAGGTATCCACAGGCTCGATCATGGTCAAAAATAAACAAACAGTGTGTTTAAATACAGCAAAGTTTAAGTTTATTTTAGGATTGTCTGACCATGGTGAGCAGACCTTAAACAAACCTGAAACCTTTGCAAGTCATCGCTGCATGTGTAAGAAGCATTCATGGCCAAACCATCCATGTGAGAGGGGTACACATTTGCAGACCTTCTGGAGTAACCTGAACTAAAGACACATCATGAGAAGGTGCTTTTGACATGTTTGAGGACTTACTCAATACCCACACAAATCCTTTTTCCTTTTTCAAGGTGGCTGGAGTAGATGATGAGGCAATAGGGAATACAGGGACCACGACTCGCCATCTCTGGTCTGCCACCCATCATACTTCATCCTGTCCACAGGAATGAACATCTTGCAGCTTCCCAGAGACTCCCAAAGAAGCACCAGGAAGCCTGGGAATCTCATCAGTTCCGTGCCGGAATCGTGGGCTCGGAGGGGACCACGGATGTCGATGCTGAAGAAAGAGGCGTCACCATGGAAGCAGAGGAGTGAGACATCTTCACTGTAAACCAGCTGTTCCTTCATCTCTTCAGTGGTATTCTAGTTTATTTGGTGCTGCGTATGAAGAACCAGTGTAGACGCAGTAACAGTGGCTGCGGTAAAGGCATGGCGCATGCAAGGCAATCAGGCACACGAGAACCACAGCAGCATTAGGCAGTGAGATTGTTTGAAAGTGCAGTGAAAGGGAGTGCCCAGCACCACGGCAGAGGATGTGTGGATGCTTTTCCACGGTGTCCCTGCATAGCAGCACCATGATGGGTTGGGTATTCTCGAATTTCTCCACCTGGTTCACAGGCAACACACCGCGCTCCATACGTCACGGCAATCACAGAGATGATCTATGCTAAACAGTGTCAGCGTACTGCCAGCCTCATTTCCAGGCAGGGATTGCACATCACGTCGGACAGGGATTACACATCACACCACTTAACCAGACCATCACCTCATACTCCTCATACTTTTGCCATTTATTCAGACATTTTATTCGAATAATTCTTGCTGAGGGGCAGGCACTATTGCAGCCCCCTCCCCGCCAAAAAAATGAGCAAGCAGCATTTGTGGATAATTTTTTTAGGGTAAACCTAGAAACAGACTGCGACCCCCACCCCCCCTTTCTTGATTTTTTTAAAGCGTGTTTGACCCATTAGCAGTGTCCCCAAAGTCGTGTGGGGGGGGGGGGGTCTCAGACTCCCCACATCCTGAGAAAGGGCTTTGAAGCTAAACAAACTCAGCCCTTGGGGCAGAGCTGTGTTTTCACGACACGGCATTCCAAACGCTATGACAATATTTTGTTGTGGCCCACACTGTGTACACAGACAGTACACCCCCGCCTGCTTCCCGTAGCTGCTCATTAATCTGTATCACATGCTGGGCTGTGTGCCCTCAGCGATGGACACGCACTCGCTACTCGTGCGACGTGCCTCTCATGCAGCACAGAGTGCTAACCAGGAACTGATTTCCGGTGACTTGCGGCTTGGCATGACTCTGAAGTGTTGGGAAGCACACACCCTGCATCGAGGAGATTCCCCTCTGCCCCGTCAGAACCGACCGCAGGCTGGTCAGTCCCTTGTAATGTCAGACTGCTTAAAAAAGTGAAGCAATACATCTAAATCTTTTTTTCTGTTTGGAAAATTTGCAATTTCACAGCTTCTGAACCTAGAGGAAGTGATTAATACTCAGAAATTTGTGGAGCCTGGATCCTCAGTATATGATCTATGATTATATTTTTTTTTCCATGCAAAAAATGGCTTCCTGCTACAGTGGAAGCAGTTCTGTGTTGCCAAGGCAGAGGAGCACAGACACAGACCTGATTAACTACTACTATTTGAATTAAACGGCCATTCCACGTATCAGCCGAAAATACAAGTTCGAACTAAACATTGTTTTCTTTTACATTTAGCTGATCATGTGATGTAGTACAGCTGCATTATACCAGAGCAGCTCAAGACCGAAGCAGACAAATACCTTCCTCGAGGTGAGATGAGCAACGACCTTTAAACCAACATACTTCAGTGGCCAATTTTGAGTTCTTTAGTCAGCAAAACTTAGGGAAATGCCTTTGTCAGAATGGGGAAAGCAAAAGCAATTCCCTGACACAGGAAGTTAGGATAAGCAGCTGCCTTTGACAGATCTTTAACCCATCCTGGGATAGCTGACATCTGGTAGTTGTATCTTTTGTTGATGTTTACCTTCTTAGATC
>JAODJW010000127.1:22976905-22992659 GCA_026777045.1 Hyperopisus bebe | reverse complement strand
ACACACCTTCTCATTCAATTGAATGAGAAGGTGTGTCCAAACTTTTGGCCTGTACTGTATAATGTATTTCATTACAGCAATTAATCAAAATATTGGTAATTATGAAGGGGTTTAAATCTGAATAAATTATTTTCTTTGAAAACCTTACATAGGGCAACATGGTGGCACAATGGTTAGTACTGGAGCCTCACAACCCTGGGACCAGGGTTCAAGTTTCTGTGTGTGGAGTTTGCATGTTCTCCGCTTGTCATCGTGGGGTTTTCTCCATGTACTCCAGTCTCCTCCCACAGTCCAGAAACATGCTGAGGCTATTGGAGGTGCCAAATTGCCCATAGGTGTGAATGTTGTGTGAGTGTCTCCTGCACATATACTGCAGACCCCTGGGACCCTGAATGGGACAAGCAGTTTTAGAAGACGGATGGAAAACCTTACATGTACAGAGGGACCTCTGTATTTGTGTTTTCAGTTATCCGCGGTTTAAGATGGCATTGCCACCTGGGCACAGGCTGTAAGCTGGCGAGTACCCACAACTCACTAAGATATTTTTAAACAAATAAGTGTCTTATTATAGCTTACATACAAGTACATGATATGATATACTGTATTTCATTCTAATATGTGTAACAGTAGTTTCATTTTCCTTTGAGGGGTACAAAAAAAGCATAATTTTCATTGTTCTATCATCCCTTGATACATATTTTTTCATTCTTATATCATCTCTTGAGAATTAGGCTAAAACCTCAGAATCCTTTTCATTCGAGAGAGTATGGTGCTGTACAGTACTGTGTAATCACATTATAAATGGGGTCTGTGGATGGATTGTTATTATTTGCAGTTTTGGCTAACCATGATAAGTCTTGAAACGTATCACCACAGCTATGGGGGAGTACTATAGAGTATAACATTAATTTTGTCAATTTGCATCTTTTCACCATGTCGAAATGCCTTCTTTTGGCATAATACAAGTCAGCAAAACCGTTGGGACTCAGCGTTATTGCTCAGTTCAAAACATTTGTTAGAAAATAATCAAAAATTAATCAAATGCTGTTAATTGCATTACTTTGATAAAGTAATCAAAATAGTTACATTACTATTACAATAACATTATCTTCCCAACACTGTATATGTATGTATATCATGTATATAAGTGAGATATTTGTGGGTGTGGGGTTGGTGAATAATTGCCAAGGCACTGCAGTGCAAGGGCTTCTATACCCTGTGCCGTTGCTTTGACTCCCTTTTTCTTCTTGTACTTTAAAACCATCTTACCTATGGGTGAAACCAAGAAGACAGCCAGCAGGACCTGCACAGAGACCTCTGGGTCACAAAACACAAGCACTTTCTATCCAGAATTTGCTCTAACGTCATCCCAGGTAGAAGGCCATCCATCTGGCTAGCTGTTGAGGAACTGGTTGGCAGAAAATTCTGGCTGACCTCCTCTGTCACAAGCACAGGTGGCTTTGGGAGCTGGCAGACCGCCATGTGGTGGGTCGACAGCAGTCTCTAGCTGCTTACTTCACAAGCTGGAGCAGGTGGCAGCGTCTGGCTGGCCTTTGTGGAATAGGTGAACCAGTCTGTCTGGCTGGTCACCATGAAACTAGATTGTTGTGCTGTCTGGGTGGTCACTCTGAAGCTGGTCAACTGGTACTTTTGTGTAACCGTCTCCTCTGTAGAACCGAGGAAGGGTGCTGCACCTCTCAAGGCAGGCATTGAAGTCTTCTCATAAATTATTATGAGTCCGCAGTTTCAATGGCTGCCTCGTTCAGCTAGCTCCTCTGACCTTGTGCAGAGTGTCAGTCATCTCGAGAATGTGTCAGAAACTAAAGAAACCTTGAAAGACACAATGTAAGTCATTATTTAAGTATTCCCAAGATAAAAAAAAAAGTTTAAAACAATGCTTATATGCCTCCATTTATCTATTCTAAGAACAAGTGTATTCATCTAAATTACTGTTACAAGTAACACTAGTACTTTGTCTTGCATTAAGGGTTATTTATTGCAAACATTATATTCTACATTACTTAAGTCTTATTCCTTATAAGGATCTGTGCCACCAAAAACTGGGTAAAAGACAGAGAAGATAAAGGATTAACTAAGAGGGATGAACAATTCCCTAGTGATAAAAGATCTTTTAAACAATTAATGTGGGGTAACATAAATGGGCTAAGAAACCTATATTATTACCAAATACAGGAGACAGATGCATTCAATTTGTAATTTATGTGTCACGTATACAAGTATACATCTTCTCATACCAAACTCCACACACCAATCATATCACTGCGCAGAAGATGTCTGGGTGCCTGTGCTCATACAAGCAGTGTGTGAAGTTTGATAAAACAAAGTAGTTTGTACATTAAACTGCTCACTACAAAGTCTGTGGATTATCTTTAATAACTGGATCATTTTTCAAATGCATTTTTCTGGAGCTTTCCGCACCACAGAAAGAATGGCATTCACTCCCATTATATTCCAAAGAAGCCCGACATTCCCACGGCTGATGTGACTAATATGATTATCAGAAAGGTCAATGTCACATCAGTTGCACCAACATGTTATTAATAAACAGCACATTCTGTAATTGTATATAGGGAAGTGAAGTGGTTTCTTGCATAAATTTAAGTCTGATTGTAGTGTTCGTATATGTTTGATAAAGTTGAACTAAACTCAGTGAAATTTGAGTCTGATGAGTCTTCACACTTGTTATGGGTATATTGATGCTTGTGCCAGTTCACATTAAAACTACAACTTTCATCTTCAAACTTGCAGAGGTGTTTACATAAATAATAAAGCTGATGTAACTGTTGAAACAAGCCACCACAGCAGTAGAAGATTTCATTCAGATGTAACACTTTCACTTTACAATGTGTACTCATTCAAAGTCCTCGGCATTTTGCTGCTGGCAGGCAAAAAAAGGCTGAAAGTCTAAAAATGTGAAATGTAGGCTACTCTAATTTGAGACTGTCCATATGACCATTCTCCTGAAAATAGAAACAATTACCACTAACACAATTACTTTTCAGACATAATGGGTGCTTTCTTTTACTAGTTCAAATAAATATTAGCCAGTGTACTTGATCTGATCATGGCTGGAGAGTTCTTGCCTTTCTACATACTTACTACATACTTACATACTACATACTACATATTTTGAACAGATAGTTGTTTGAACTTGTAAGTTCAATGTATTTTAGATTCAGTTAAATGTATTTTTACATTGCATTACATTTTGCATTTATTTGGCACTCTTCTGTGAAACCAACATGAGGCAAATAGCAAAGCGAGACAAATAGCACATTACAAACAAGCAGCAATCAAGGTCATACAGTATCATGGCATGATTTCAGGTAAGCAAAGCTTCCAATAAATGTTCAGTTTACAAGTGTACGGCCATTTGTATGGGCAGTTTTGAGAATGACACAAGTATTGGTTTTCACAAAGTTTGCTGCCTCAGTGTTTGTAGACTTTTTTGACAGATGTTTCTATGATATACTGAAGTATAATTATAAGCATTTCATAAGTGTCAAAGGCTTTTATTGACAATGACATTAAGTTTGTGCAAAGAGTCAATATTTGCAGTTTTGGCCTTTCTTTTTCAAAATCTCTGCAGTTTTCTCTGGCATGCTGTCAATGACTGATAGCAGCTCATTCTTGTATAATCAATGTTTGGAGTTTGTCAGAATTTGTGGGTTTTTGTTTGTCCACCCACCTCTTGAGGATTGATCACAAGTTCTCAATGGGATTAAGGTTTGGGGAGTTTCCTGGCCAAGGACCCAAAATGTCAATGTTTTGTTCCCCGAGCCACTTAGTTATCATTTTTGCCTTATGGCATGGTGCTCCATCATTCTGGAAAAGGCATTGTTCGTCACCAAACTGTTTTTGGATGGTTTGGGTGCCATTCTTTATTCATGGCTGTGTTCTTAGGCATAATTGCGAGTGAACCCACTCCCTTATCTGAGAAGCAACCACACACATGAATGATCTCAGGATGCTTTACTGTTGGCATGACACAGGACTGATGGTAGTGCTCACATTTTCTTCTTTGGAAAATCTTTTTTTCCGGATGTCCTTGTCAAGGATCGGGGTCGTGGAAAAAAGGGAGGACACTGCCTTGGGTCAGTGAGACGCAAGCGGTTTATTTAAACAGATATAATCCAGGGCAAAAAGCAGAAACGGGATTTAAGGCTCGTGGTCAGTAGACTGGCGGGGTTGGGTGATCTTCTTTGGAGTTCGGGGGGCAAGGCAGGTTCAGGCACCGGGGACAGGCAGGTGGTCGTGGTCGGGTGATCGTCGTAGGTACTTTGAGGGCAAGACTAGAATCATAGTTGGGAAACACAGGTCAGGGTCAGGCTGCAAGCAGGCAGCGGTCTAGAAAGGTGAAGGGGACACGGGATAGAAAATGCTCAAACTTGCAACCAAAGCTGAAGAATAAGAAAGAACATCCATTAACCCGATGAGCTTCAGCTGTTGGAGGGCAGCGTACTGTAATCGGTTCTCCTGGTTCCTGGCACTGGCGGCGAGTGAACAGTACGGTTGCTGTGACAGTCCCTTCTAAGGAAACCCCAAGGGCATAAAAGGGAATCCCTGTGTGACGTGGACGGGTCCGTCTTTGGAGTGGTCCATGACAGTACCCCCCCTCCTATGACCGCCACTTGGCGGAAGATCGCTGACCTTGGCATGCCTGTGGTCGAAGTCGGAGATGAGAGACGGATCCAGAACATGCCGTGCGTGCTGGCAACTTATGAGACTGTACCTGTAGAGGAAGGTCCCTGGCATTCAACCAAACCTTCTGTCCAACATGACACGTGGAGCTTGGGAACAGGGACAAAATGCACGGCTTTAGAGAAGCGGTCAATGATAGTTAGGACCCCAGTGAATCCAATGGAGAGAGGAAGACCAGTCACAAAATCTAACGATACGTGAGACCAGGGGCGTCGAGAAATCTCAAGAGGCTGCAACAGGTCTGCTGGAGCATGGGACAGGATCTTGTTTTGGGCGCAAGTTGGGCATGCAGCGACATATTCCCTGATGTCCTGTAGCATAGTAGGCCATCAGAAGTGCTGTCCTACCAGCAAAAAACCTAAAGAGAGTCATGTCCCCACTGGAGGACTTGTGAGCGTAAAAAAGCTGGGACGAACAGTCGATTAGGTGGACAGCCGTCCGGAGCCTAGACAAACTGTTGCATGGCCTGAACTACCTCCTCAATACCCCAGGTCACCGCCCCAATGAAACGACTCTTAGGCAGGATTGGTCCAAGGCATTCCTCTTGATCCTCCTCTTGGAACTGGCGCATTCTTGTGGTCTGTTAGAATCAGAAATGGATCTTTAGTGCCTTCAAGCCACTGCTGCCACTCCTCCAAAGCCAGACGGACTGCCAGCAACTCACGATTGCCAATATCGTAGTTCCTCTTGGCTTGGCTTAACTTATGGGAAAAATAAGCACACAGATGCAACTTATTGTCCGAAACATCCCTCTGAGAAAGAACAGCCCCCACTCCAGTACCCAAAGCATCCACCTCCACTACAAACTGTCGAGAGGGATCAGGGATCTGCAGAATAGGAGCTGAGGTAAAACTACTGCAAAGTTTCTGGAATGCCTATTGTGCTGCCTGCGACCACTGAAAACTGACCTTGGTGGAGGTGAGTGCCGTGAAAGGAGCAACAATGGTACTATAACCCCAAATAAAACACCGGTAAGTTTGCAAAACCCAGGAAATGCTGTACCTCCCTCCGGTTGCGAGGTTTGGCCATTCCTCGACAGCTCGGATCTTCTCTGGATCCATCTGGACCTACCCCTCCCCGAGAATGAACCCCAGGAAGGATACTGACTGTCAGTGAAACTTGCGTTTCTCTGCCTTGACATACAACTTATTAACTAGCAGCCGTCGGAGCATCTCTCGAACGTGTAGGACGTGATCCTGTTCAGATTGGGAAAAAAGACAATGTCATCTAGGTATATGAAGATGAACTTGTCCAACGTCCTGAAGGACGTCGTTTATCAGTCCTTGGAATACGGCCGGTGCATTAGCCAGTTTTAACCCAAAAGGCATAACAAGGTATTCATAATGATCAGAGAGCATTAAAGGGAGTCTTCCACTCATCCCTCTCGCGGATTCTAACCAAATAATAGGTGCTCTGTAAGTCTAGTTTAGTGAACCACCTAACCCCCTGGAGTAAATCAAGGACCAAAGACAACAGGGGTAGAGGGTAGCGGTTCTTGCCCGTAAGCTGGGTCAGGCAATGATAGTCAATATACGGCTGCAGGGACCCATCGTCCACAAAAAAGAAACCAGCACCTGCTGGAAGAGAGGAAGCCCGGGATACCGTAGAGCAAGATTTACTAATTCCTCGAAGGTAGTGGGCAACTCTGATGGGTAATTCATCCTTTATTCATCCTTAATGGGGATTCATAAAAAAAAATTAAAAAACATGACTTTACCCCAGTCCTCAGCAATCCAATCCCTGTACCTGAGATGGACCAAGTCTGGACTTAACCAGGACTCCAGCTCAGATGGTGCCCACTCCGGGGGAAGGAAGGCAGAATTAATGGGTGGTCAGAACATGAATATGCACATTAATGGACAATTATAGATAAAAATGGCATGCACAGCAGTCATAGTTATGGTGTCTATAAAGCTCTGCTCTCCCCAGCTAAGTGTTGATGCTGGTTTCAGGTCTCAGCTGCAGGAAACTGGGATACCCCATCTACTCCTACCCTGTCTGACCATCTTGAGATGTCCCGACCACTACCCAGGTAGGAGTGCTCTTGCCAGTGGTGGCACTGGTCACTCTGTTCTGGGAATGGGAAGAAATAGAGGAGAGAGTATTACTGTACTCCAGTGTAGCCAGGAGCTTAACCAACCTCCAGCTGGTGCATCCCCCTGGAACTCATGTTTCCACCACTCACTGTACACGTGCTTCTGGACAGGGGACTCACTAAGCCGTTCTGAAGTGGATCCAGGTGGGAGTATTTCACAGGGATCAGATCTGCCTCCTAGTTCTCCCGTCTGTCTGACATCATTGTAGTTGAGATGCCATAACCCCCATATAAACTAGGTAAGCAGTGAGAGCCAGTCCTAGTCATCAACATGTTTCATTGATTGCATTTCCCTCCCGTGTAGGTTGTCTTGAGTGGGCAAAGCCAGAGGGAGACACCCATATCTCAGAGTACTGTGACTTCCCTAATTCTTTTGGCAAGGCCCCAAATTAGGGTTATCAAACTGAGGTTAGGCTTAGGGTTAGAAAAATTATGGCATTTTCAGGAATCAAGTTGTGTTTTTATGATTGTTGCATCAAACTTAGTGCACCTAGAAGCATCACACAGACATGAGCTCTCATGGGAACTGCTGTGAACCTCCAACCTGTAAAGGTCAGAAAGATCAACCTGCAGGGCCGGAGTGGGACTCATTTTCAGCCCTAGAGTTTCATGCCTGAGACTGGCCCACTTCAGATCACAACCTATTATTATTAAAATCATGTAATTATAACCTTACATGTTAAGTCTACAATAGCGCACTGTTCTGTAAAGCCTTGTACTTCAGTGTATTTTTCTAAAATATTTCCAATTCAGTGCAAGTCCGGAGTGGAGCCAATATTGCATATTTTTCTATAGCTTATCATGACGAATCAATGTGTGCGCAAATGTAATTTTAAGTAATCTCACCAGTATTTAAATCATGACTTGATTGCTCGGCCTGTCTGATTAACTATTGCTTATTTAGTTGTTCGTGTTGAACTACTTGATTATTTGGTTTGATGGTGTTATATTATGAGCAAAAGAGTGTAAGTGTCTAATGGGCATTGATTATTGACTCAATCGGCATTGTATTATTGTATTAAAAAAAAGGTATGATTTGTAGAAAAACATCTACTGTTTGCATTATTAGTATAGTTCATTTAAATGAACTGACATAATATATTGTGTTGCTTGTGTATTTATTAGGGCTGTCAAAATTAATGGGTTAACGCGGATTAATCCATCATCATGATTGATCTGAATAAAATTTTTAATGCAATTAACCCATCTGCATTCAGAGTCGGATTCTGAGTTTTGAAGCGGGAAGTGTGAATGCGCGCTCCCATTTCTTGGAGATCTGAGAAATATCTCGGAGCAGCACAGAGGATCCCGAGTTCAGAATCCAAAATGACTGAGCCCTTTATCAACAGAAGGAGTAGCTGTAGTTTTATACTGTTTAAGCACTACTTCTCATTTGTGGCTCATTAAATCGGTTGCACACTCTATACCATCCAACATATCTGTGGACGGAGTTTTATAAAGCACTGCACGTAATGTGTTATCAACTGATATTAGTAACAATGGCAATTAACCGGGCTAGAATTGGATTTCATGATTAGTTGAATTATTTGTCGGATTTACGGTAGTTCGGGCTAATTGTAAATGAACGAAGATAAAGACCATTTAAACTGAGGTACCTTAAATCCGACAAGTTGTCCAGCTAAGCAAAAAATCTTGCTTTTTGATATGGGTCCATGGTATTGCACTTCTGTGGCAGATGGAATGCATCCGACTCGTGTTCAAGATGTTCAATAAACATGTTAAGTGCATATATATTTCCTTTTTTCTTGGCAAAATGAAATGCGATTAATATAGATTAAAAATGAATGGTATTTAATCGTGATTAATCCTGTGATTAATCTGATTAAAAATTTTAATCGGTTGACAGCACTAGTTATAAATAGTAAAAATTCTGATATAATTCAGTGGCAACTACAAGAAAAAGCTCTATATACAAATATAACTTATATAGCATATACAGGTTGTATCTCTTCATGTTTGTGGCAGCTGAGAATATCACACATTTTATATACGGAAATAAGTTACTACAGAACATAGTCAGCAGATTGTGTCTTAAACAAACATTTGTTGCTTGACTACAAGTCACAGACAAAATGGGCACTTACCAGGCTCACACAGCACACATATGGTGACAGTTAATAAGACGAACAGTGGACGGATCTCTAGGAACCACAGATTAATGGACACCCTGTATCCCACCAGGGCTTCCATAGCGTCTCAGAATCCAGCAGTCTGATTGTAGCTTACAAAAGCTGCACACATTAAATACAGAGCAAAGTAAAGCCAATGAAAACCCCAAAATTTTGATATCCCCAAAATTCTATTAGGTTGGAGTGACACCTCTTTCCTGCAGAACTCAGAGGGCACGTATGGCCGGGGGAGGCTTGCTCTGTCTGCTTCTAGTGGCATGAGGAAGGGAGCGCGAGGGCACACCTTTTGTAAACTTGATGATCAGCATCGGGTTGCTTTCTTCCTAAGTCTGCTTTTCCGCTTACATGCATGGCTCTTTTGGTAACTTGATCTTTGCTTTTGTGTTTTTTTAATCTCTGAAAAAAATATCTGTGAATAATCTTAAATTCTTCGATTGCGAAATTAAGCTTTGACTTCAGCCACATGACCACAGTGTAACAGTACAGGACATTTTTGCCTTACACCATTTATGGTTTGGTTGAAGCATAAGGATTCTGTAGATGTTGATAAAGTCATAGCGCATGCATGTTGTTTTATGTCATTTCTCTCTCTGTTTCCCCTTACTGGTCAAGGCGGAAGTTGACAGAGGGTCACACAATAGTCTGCCACACTAACTGAAACCGAAAGAGGGACTTGGACTTCGGAAATTTAGGCTGAGAAATATCATCAAAATAGGAACTGAAGCTGCTAAACATCAATTAAAACCAACACGGTAAACCTAACAAACAGTAAATAAAATCTACTGTGCTCCCTCTCCCCATCTCCCCATTTCCATCTGAGGCAGCTATTCAAACTGGCCAGTCCGTCAGCCACTCTCTGTTAATTCCAATGAACCTTATAGGGGACAATTGGCTCCATTTGGCTGGTGACGCTGGTGTCAGGTAACATGATTCAGCCTCCTAGTATGTAATTTATTTGCAACTGGTTGTCACAGCTAATGATTGGACCAACACACTAATTCTAACAGACCTTAAGAGCTTTAATATACATTTATAACAAACATTATATAATTAAACAGTTATAATGTTTGTTATTATCATGTAATGCTTGTTATTAATGTATATTAAAGTTGTTAAGGTATGTTACAATGATATGGTATACTTACATGCTGCTTATGAATGTTCTATGAATGCATTATAATTTATTATTATTATTATTATGTATAGCAATTTGTGTTGCATGGTGTTTATAGGAAAAGTACTATTTAAATAAAGTCTGATTGATTGATTGATTGATTGATTGATTGATTGATTGATTGATTTATAAATGCATTATGAAGGTGTACTGAATGTTCTGTGCTGCTCTGAGCATGTCATCACATCCAGTTTACCATCTCTCATTCAAGCTCCTCTATCTATTCAGCTTAATGGGAGCCATTAGGGTTAGTTCCCTCATAACTGTGTATCTGGGACTCAAACCATGAGTCCTAAAGGGTACAGCTTTTATATGAGTGCCAGAAGTAGGTTAAGAACTTGTATGTGGCTATGCTAGTTGCAGCATTCTCAGGAGAGCCAATGAGAAGGTCACTGTTAAAGGGAGACTGAGATGTGCTTCTCCCTATAGATCAGGGGTGTCAAACTGCAGCCCTGGGGGGCCGGAGCCCTGTGTAGCTTAGTTCTTTCCCTGTTCCAGCACAAATGATTCAGCTCAAGAGCTGTGCTGTAATTAGCACAAGGAGTTGAATCAGGTGTGTTAAATGAGGGGAAACCAAAACTGTGCAGGGCTCCAGCCCCCCCCCTGGACTGCAGTTTGACACCCCCGCTATAGATCATTCCCAGCAAGACTTGCTAATTTGTTAAAATAAATACAATAGCTAGGAAGAGAATGCATGCCCTTCAGAAACTTATCTCAAAATATAACCACAAAATAGGAACTAATGTTACTAAACAGGAAATAAAATCAACACGGTGAATGCAAGAAAAAACTGAAATCAATAACAATAGTGAAATTCTCACCAAGCACCCTACTGCCTTGGCCTTCTTACCAGCATTGTTGAAGCACCCTTGATGTATTTGCTTCATGTTACGGGACTTGCTTAACCAGTTAGTTGCTCACATTTCATGAGTTGGCTGCAACAAATGGACCTTTTGTTTGTAAACGTGTAAAATATCTCAGTTCCTAGTTGCAAATTTCAACTGGAGTTCCCCCTGAAGTCAGAATTCCGACTCGTAAATTTGGACGGACCACTGCCACCTCTACCTCAGAATTCAAGGTGGCTACACCCTTTAGCAACAGAAGTGAAAGCTGTAGTTATATACTGTTTATTAGCATTTGTGTCTTATTTGTGTTTCATTAAATTATGGCGTTAAATTAGTGCCAAAACTCGCGCACATAAAAACCACACGTTAAATCACGATTCTGCCATTAAAAATGCCCCACCTTACTTCCATTAAAAGTAATTAAAGCCATAAAACTGAATATCGAATATGGGGCTAACTTAACTGCGGTTAATGACAAGTTATCTTCATCTTCTACCAAAGCAAATAGCCAATCGTAGTCAATATTTAAAAAAAAACAAAGGAGCGGAGACATTAGCCGCTGTTCCCGCCTCCAAAGTGTCAAAATTCATCCTGTCGAGCGAGCGAGTGCTATGCAGACGCGAGGGCGTAGATAGGGTCCAGCGAACGCGGGCGTGTAGAAAGGATGGGTTCTCAGCTCGCGAGCACACACGTGTGCATGGTTTGACTTTTGGCACTAATTTAATGTCGAGCGAGCGAGCGAATGAGTGCTGTGCAAACGGGAGCGCATACAGAGGATGGGTTTTCTGCTCGCGAGCGCATACACGCGCATGGTTTTTATACGCGCGAGTTTTGGCACTAATTTAACGCCATAGTATGCATTAACTTATCTTTGTCAGTCAGCACAAACAAATAAAAAGCATTTTGAAGTTTTGGAACAGTTACCATTTGTCTGACCGCAGCATGAAAGTCATAAATGTGAAAAGAAGAACTTTCTATAGCTCGTTGATGTTGAGAATTCTTTAAGACCAATGCGAATAGCAAATGTCAAGCGCTTGTGGTTCAATAAGCAGAACTTGTGTTAGACTGGCACACCATATCTCTGTTTCATCTGGAAGTGCTCAGTAACAGAAGTATACAGGTTTTGTGTATGATAAATTCTTTGAGAAAGAGAATAGGAAAAAAAGAGTTCAAGCTCATAACCAGAAAGAGGCGTAAGCGATGGACAGCATGTCACGCCGGCACAATCGCTCCAGTGCCCTGCTTACAGGAGTTTTTGCTGGGCTTTCACTCTCTTCCAGTTCCTTTATGTCATTCCTAATAGTCCTCATGTGTTCCACCTGTGTAGCTCCTTATTTAAGTTGGAGTCCCTATTTAAGATGGAGTCTTCCCTTTGTCTGTGTCGAGCGCTGGGTTTCCTTTGCTAAACCCTCTTGTCCTATCCCTCTCTGCTCCACAGGCTTATCCATTGGTTACTATATGTCTGTCATATGTTCTTGTTCAGGGCAGTGCCTATTGGTCTGGTTCTGTTTTATTACTTGATTAAAACTCCTCCCTTTGTACTTGGGGCCTATCACCTGGGATTCCTCCTAATTGATCCTGTGTTTGGCACGATAGAATGCTAGAGTATTAACTTGTGGATGCACTAACTGTTTCCCTCGGAGATGAGGTTTTGACTGGCAGCCAAGAACTCCTGGAACTGAACTGGTTCACCAGCAGGAGTTTATCTTGGCTCAACAGCAAGAGACACTGTAGAACGTTAGCAATTGCATTAACAAACTTAATGGAAAGTAGTTAACAAAGTATGAGGGACATTTAGCCCCATCCAGCCCGTACCATCAGATATTCCTGTGGCAGTGCCAAGCCCAGCCCCCACACCATCCATCCATCCATCCATCCAAACTCCATCCATCACCCTGCCTGAATGCTCAGATGGGTGTGCCAAAGCATGCAGGTGCTTCCTTCTCCAACTTGACCTCGATATTGTCCATTAGCCCCCACGCTGGACCGGGTCGCTGATGCTATCTTGCATCTGTTGAGGCGGGCACTCGAGTGGCCGATGGTGGTTTGGGGACATGACAGTGAGACAGTGTCCAGGTATAGTGGCTTCGTTTGGCCTTGCAACAGACGTGATTATTCTGAGTCTCCTAGAATTCCTGCTTTCCAAATGCATGTACACGATGACACAGTAGCACTACCTGTATGAGACACATAGGTGTCACACTATAATATTGGCATGAAACAGCATAGAAGCTTTTTTAAATGTACTGTGTTTTAGGGACAATTTGGACAAATTGGACAATTCAGACAAAAATATTTTCTACACTGGACAACAGATGGGTAAAGGCTTGCTTGTGAACATATGTGTATTTGAACTGGGTATTTTGATGAATTGCGATTCAAATTTAGCATTAGACCCGATATGACATTTTTCAATTACCCGCTGTACCTTAATGGTCATTCGCCTTGTGGTAAAAGGGCAGCACTCCTGTGCATTACAACAAAATGGAGTGTCTTTGATGTGTGCACCACCAGCTTAATGCCACGGGATTCCACATAGCACATAAAATTATAGAGTTTTATTGTCATATGCACAGAAAAGAAGCAGTTTTGCTGTACAATGAAATTCTGACTTTGCACATCCTCCTTTCACCACAGAAAATAGAATAAGAATATAAATGAACATAAATAATGCAACAAAGTCTACAGGCGGCAGGCACGGTGTCTCTGTGCGGTAGAAGTGGTTGGTGTTGTTTATAGTGCAATGTCATTCACAAGCCTGATTGCTTGTTGGTAGTAACAGTCTTGTTGTCGGGGTTGTCACACTTCTGCAGCACGTCCCTGAGGCTAGAGGCGTGAACAGGCTGTGCTGGGGGTGTTTCCCTGATGGTATGCTGTGCCCTCCTGATGACTCTGGTGTGGTAAATGCCCTGTAATAAGGAGAATGCTGCGCCTGTGAAGGACTCACCCACTGAAGAGCTTTCCTGTCCTGGGCAGACTTTCTGCTGCTCATACTTTCACTGAGGTGTATCCCACTTGACCTAGAAACACCTGATTATATCCAGAGCAAAACAGCCAGAGATCTGACAACAGATCCTGGAATAAGCAGGAAATAGAGTCAAATTCTGACTCAATGTCTGAACCTAATATGCAGTCTGTTCTTATGGAAATGGGATTGTTTGTTTGTTTTAAAAAAAAAAAAAGACTTTTTTTTTAACGTCAGCAGCAAACCTATAGACCAAACAAGAGGTTAATTGATGACTATGTATTTAAATCCCCTGCAAAATTAAATATCAGAACTGCGTTTTTATACCGTTGGTAATGATTAGCTTAAGTCAAGTTATGTATCTAAGAGACACATAAAAAAATCCACAAGCATGACCTGATGTTAGCAATGTTTTCTGGGGGAGGCTTTGGGCTCAGCAAGACGTGTCAGTGCAAAAGGAACCTCGCATACAAGTCAGCCTAGCCAGATTGAAAACAACAAGATGGGTTCATTAAAAACTGTACAATTAGGTGAAAAAAGTCATGAAAAAGAGGTATTGTCTCCTTACATGGTTTGACTCCAATAACTGGAGAATGGGGGGGGGGGGGGTCAGATTAATTCTATCTGGTCCAGTCTGCAGCACATCGGCATTTTATCTTTGTTTGGTTTGGCTGCAGGACCAGTTTAGCCCAGTTGGCAACATGGACTAAAAACGCGAGTCTCACAGGGAAAACAAGGAGACATGACACCTATGAGTTCATCACTAGTGGTAGTTTTATTAATACTGGCTTGAGAGACACCCAGCATGCACAGGGGCGGCTTGGTATGTTTGGGGTGTCTGCACCTGGACGAAATCAGTCACACGGCATCTATTCTGCTATTTAAGCCTCCTCACTCCCCGCCCCCTGGCTCCACAAGAAATATAAACACTGTTTTACATGCATGATTGCTGATGCAAATAGCATCTGCAATCCTAATGTTTGAATAAATCTGAAATAAACATTGTGCTTTCTGGATCAGAAAGTGATTCCGGTATTGAAAGCAGGTCACCGAAATGTTATTTAGACATTAATCATGCCTGGGGTATAAAACCACTCAGGTTGAACTGGCTGCTTGAAAATCAGAGTAATGCCTGCTGCAGGGTGTTCAAACTTCCTTATGTGTTACCGGAAGCATTGCAAATGCTATTGTTTGGGAATTACATAGAATTATTTTTTTAAAACTTGGATTACCTATTGGGGCTAGGATTGTTTCAGTGAACAGATCCAAATAGACAAAAGGTGTATCATATTACATTTTAAACAGAAAGTTTGTTTTAATGACTAATATTGACATACAAGTACCAACTGTTAAAAATGATAAGTAATCCATTAATTGTTGCTTAATGTTCAAAAAAAATGTGGCCCTCAATCAATACTGCTGTAACGACAATAGAAAATGACTCAAGAGCAGGTGTAAGGAGAACAAAAAGGGGTTTTATTAAACAAAAACAGGAACAGGGAAACAAACAGGACCACAAGGGGTCAACACGGGAAGAATTGCACTGGAGAGTGCACAGATAACAGGAGGACTGACATTAATGACTGGACTGGAGAACACAGGACTGGGAAGCACCGACACACATGACTAACGAGGAGCTGACATAATGCAGGGATGGATGGCTAGCACAGTAGGATTTGGGATAACAAACAAGACACAACTGGGGAGAACTAGGGGGGATCCAGAGAACCAGCAGTGACCTTTGCTAGTCATACTAGGGAAGGACAGGACAGGTTGCAAAAGAGTGCCCCCCCCCCCCCCCCC
>JAODJW010000127.1:22947974-22961391 GCA_026777045.1 Hyperopisus bebe | reverse complement strand
AATAGTAGCTATACTGACTTACGCCTCTACCGATGTCATTGCTCGTAATAATTACAAGCAACTATACAGTATATGTGCATTGGAAAGTTTGGTGTGCTTATTGTGCGTGCACATTGCAATACTGTGTGTACCCTAACTTAGAATTATGTGGATGACAAGTTATCTACTAGGTATTACCCACTAATATACCATTAAGATAAACCAAACAGGACATGATATATCTTTAAATCATTTATGTACTTGCAAAACTATTCAACACATCTGTTAAGAGCAGTAAAAGGGAAACACAACAGTAACCAAATACTAGTGGTGGGGTGGCACTCTCAAGAATATGGCAGTATGAGTGGCTTTGCCAGCCCTTTAATCAACTTCGTATCACCAGTACATTCTGTTCAACAAGAGTTGCTTTCCCAAGTCCTTTACCCTGGCCTGCATGAAAAACATCACTGGAGCTAATAAAGCCACCCGATTGGTAGGAAATGGCAAACAACGCCAGAACGCAATAGGCTAACTATTTTTTCATGCAAGATTTTGAGGAAATTGTGTTCATAAAATGTAACAACTAATGGCATAAATTGTAGAAATGTAGTGGAGTAGAAAGTACAGATAATTGCCGCAAAATGTAATGGAGTAAAATAAAAAGTATGCATTATTATTTTTACTTAAGTAAAGTACAGATACGTAAAAATGTACTTAAGTACAGTAACGAAGTACAAATACTTTGTTACATTCCACCACTGCATACCAGCACCAATTCTACTTGTTAATTTAGTCCAATCAGGTATCAGACTTAACCAGAGGGCACGGTACAGTTTTATCGCCATGGTGTTAAATCTTAACCATGCCTGTAAATGGCCAATGACAAGCAATTCTTATCTTTCTGCATTTTCAATAAATTTAGGCATAATTTCAAAAATGATCTTTGCTATGAGGAAGTGAAGCGATGAAAAAAATCGATCTGGGTGGGTATGTGTTTGTATAGGTGGCTGGCTAGTCAGTGCCTTGCTGTGCCCACACTCTGCACAGTGCTCTTCTGGAACATTCCACTCCTCACCCTCGAACCCTGCTGTCGCCAAGGGCTGTGAAATGTGAGCAGCCTTTACCCTGACAGGCAGGGGAGGCAGATCAGTGCTGCTGTGTAGGTGTTTGTTTTGCAGAAACTGGAATTTGTTGCTGATTTGAACAAATATTAGAAGACTTAAGGTTTGTGTAGATTGCCGCTTCCTTTGAGGCCAAGCTGCTTTCTGCGGGTACAGTTACTTCCATAAAATTGCTTTCGAGTGGATTAGTTCAAACAAGTTACATGCAGGATTTTGATGTACTTCACTGGCAGTCGATGTACTGAGGAGTTTGGCCGAACTCTGCATCCCTGACCACTATTGAGTTCGATCCCTACGGCCAAGGTGAGCATTTCAGGTCAGAGGTCAAGGTTTCCGCACGGCATCTCTGTCATCCGTGGGCCCCAAAGACTCGGGGGCCCGCTATCTCAGCACCCCAACCGACTGCGGGGGCAGAGTGCAGTAATCCCAATCGGACACAGAGTGGCGGATCAGGCTCGGCAGGCCACACTTCCCAGGGTAGCAGAGAGTCCCGTCCAAGGCGCCTCCCCCCTCAGCAGGGAGATCAGCCTCTCAGCCCACACTCTCGCCAAGTGTGGCCCCCGCCGACGGCATGAGGATTACGCCGCAATACGGAAGAGCAGATCAATTATGCAACAGTATCTATTTGCGGCAACGCCTGTGCCAAGCAAATTGAAACCACCCCCCCCAACCCCCTTCCTATTCTTTGCTGCCACCTCCCCGGGCTTTGGGGTGAGAGGGTGAGCTGCCTGGGGTGTCATTAGCACTGCCTGGCTCTGTTGGGAGAAAGGGGGAGAGTGAATAACGTGAGCAGACAGGTGAAAGCTGCAGTCAGGTGATAATGGCCTTGGCGACAAGAGAGGATGAGAAGACGACATCACCGCCACCCACTTGGCTCTCCCGCCCAGCCCCTCGACGCGTGCAGCAGGCACTCAGCAGAGCCTCTCCACCAACAACCCGCTCCTTCGCCTGGTCCCAACCAGCCCATGTGCTGTCAAAGTGGGTCCAGCCCGGAGCTGGACATGGCCGATCAAGCAGGTCCAAAGATTGCAGTCTTTCACTGTGAGACATTTAGATCATTAGCAAAGAGAAAGTTTAACTAGTGTTCCTCAACCCAATCCCCAGGGACTCCCAGACAGCCCACATTTTTGCTCCCTCTCATCTCCTAGTGCACCTCAATCAAAGAATGAGGCAATCATCCATCTATCCATTTTCCAACCCGCTTATCCTACTGGGTCGCGGGGGGTCCGGAGCCTATCCCGGAAGCAACGGGCATGAGGCAGGGAACAACCCTGGACGGGGGGCCAGCCCATTGCAGATGAGGCAATCAAGAACACCAAATTCCTGGTTTCTCCTGCATTGGGAGAAACACTGGGCTAGATAGATGGATGGATTCCTAGGACCTGCACTCTGCTGATTTCATTTCATTTGCTGGCTTTTACTGTGTTTATCAAAGCAAGTTAATGTCATAAAATGGGTCATACCATCTCAATCTGTGGCCCTTCATGATTCCACCAAATTTAAACATGGCTACTCTGGGACTTACTGGTTGCCTCATCTCATAAAGAGTGTGACAAGGGCACTAAATGCTGCCCCCTGCTCTGTCTCTCCAGAAACCGTGGTGTCACCAGGGCTGGTGTTCCCAGGTCCCCCCCCAGAGGTCTGTGCTCTGCTTTAGCACCCCAGTATCACTCAGAACAGATGCACGCAGGCTTTTAAGGTAAACAAGCATAGGTGTGGTTGTCAGCGTCCCACAAAACCTGGGGGCAATATAAAAGCATTTCTAATTGACTGGAAACACTGGGAATCATCTTCTGAGCAAAGCCTGACGTCGACGAGTGAGAGGCATGACAGCCGTCCCAGGTATCTTCTTACAGGCATGAGGTCATGCAACATAAGTAAAGAAAAGTTTTTAATACACTGCCGGGCCGAAAATAAGTGCCACACTTTAATATTTAGCTTTGATTATAGTGCACATTCACCAATGCATTGTTTCCATGTGCTTATGCAACATCTCTGTATTTTTTTCATCCAGATTTGCATTAATTTCTCAGCAAGATCTTGTATTGATGACAGGTGAGTTGAACCACTTGGTAAAAATTTCTTCAGCATATCTTAAAGACTTTCAATGGGGTTGAGGTCAAGACTCTGTGGTGACCAATTCATGTGTGAAAATGATTCCTCATGCTCCCTGAACCACTCTTTGACAACTCAAGCCCAATATATCTTGGCATTATCATCCCGGAATATGCCCGTGCCATTAGGAAAGAAAAAAACCCATTGATGGGATTAACCTGGTCGTTCAGGAGAATCCGGAATTCAGCTGACTTCACTTTATTGCTGCATAACAGGGCCGAGCTGTGATAATGATCCAATCATTGGCTCTTAAGTATTTGCTGATTTAAATTCAAATGGTGACTCTTTTGGCCAGGCAGAGTATGTTATACAATAGCTTATAATATTTAATAAATAATACTATTTTCTGATTTTGATCATTCATCCTTGCACACTTGCATAATAAACTTTGGTCTGTTCATTTTGAATAAAGAATATTCGGGATGCATTTCCTGCTAACAAACAATCTTAACAAATATTGAGCAAGATAACAAACGACATACACTATATAGACAAAAGTATTGGGACAGACCTCTTGAATGAAAACCAATTTAAGTATCATGCAAAGCAAGGCATCCCCTGCTGGAAATTGCATATAATTCTGCACATGGTTCATTATTAATGTGGTCACTGAGGGGTCGATTCTCTCATACACTTAAGTCAAAAATCTGCATAGCTGCATGCTTTTTTGACTTGTGCATATTTTCCCATCAGCTTAAGTCTGGGGTTTAAGTGCATTTAGGCGATTTTTGTGCTTTGGGTTGAGATATGGGTGTGTCGCATGTAAATGACCCTTATGCACATTCTGCCACTGATTTAAGTGCACTTAAGTGCATTTTTCAATATGTGCTCTGGAGAGTCACGCCAGCCAAGCCTCTACATGGCCAAATAAAATACTGCAGTTTTTAGAAAGCCAAACAAGTAACAAGATGAAACATTTTACATTTATTATACACATGGGAGTAAATGTTACAGACCAAAACATATCTGAATTGCTTGTATAAATATATAAGATAAATTATATAAGAATTATATAATAAACAGCATATAGAAATATATCAATATATAAAAGTGTATTACTATTAGGCAGGATTCAAGTGATATCTGCCTTGTCAACAAAAATCTTCCCCCAGCAGACAGGACCCCTCGCTCCTCTCCGCAGGAGCAGCTCTGCTACAGCTGCCCGCAGAACGGCTCCAGGCATCATGGAGGGGATGTGGCAAAGCCCTCGGGAGCTAAAACTGCCAAAGAGCTAATAGGGTCAGGTCTCTTGGGGATCGGGGCAGGTGTGGTGCCGAGCTGCACTCTGGGGAGCGCGTGGTAAACTCCGCATTTCTGTGGCGGCCGTCTCTGAGGTACGCAGACTGGGTTCATCTACTTTTGGTCTGGTCATTCTGATGGCAGCCATACTCAGAGAGTAGCTGTTACTGTGGCGGATCGACTCCTCCTGATGGTGTCTGATGTCACCCCTTTCAAAGACGACTGGCACTGACAGGGCGGGTTATGAGGGCTGTGTTGGTTCCCATGGGTCTGGAGACCGTGTCCAAAGTGACTCTATGGATCCTGGTTTGACTTTATGTCAGACGAGCGGTTGCTCAGGGAGTCCCAAATGGGGCACATTACCTGCATTGTGAGGGAGCTTCAGTTACTGCACTACAGCCTCCCTAAGGGTGATGCGGCTCGCAGGAACCTCACCGCTAAGGATCTGAGCGGCCGGAGCAGGCCAGGAATGTGCACATGTAACGCCGGACTGCAGCATTTCCAGAGGGTGGGACTGCACCGCGTGTCGGCCTGGGGGGGTCGCCAACTGGGATCCCAAGGTGTTCTGTTATGTGGTGGCCACAGCTATGCAACCTCCCAGTGCCCCCCAACCTGACCTGAACTGGCACAAGTTAAGGGAAAGTCAGTTGCTCTGCACAAAATATGAAGAATGTCTTTCACTATGACATTTGACTTTTTCTCAAAGGATTCTCACATTTGTCAGAATGACCAAATATAAGCGTAGTAGGATACCACCATGCTTTCATCCTCAAAATAAACGGGTTTCTGCGGATTTCAATTAGGTTCACAATGTCAATGAAACAGTCCGTGTTCCATGGTTTGCTTGTTGCTTCGATCATCGAGGGCATGACCAGCTTTCCTTGCTTGATGAAATAATACTTCTTGAACGGCCATGCCTTCTCTTTCGGGTTAAGTGCGGTGGACTTGTTCTCGCTGAAGAGGGGAGAATATGCTTATAATTCACACGATATTAAGGGCTTTTTTGAGTATGTTTGCTGAGACTATGTGCATCACAGACGGCGCAGAAACAGAGAGTTCTCAAAAGCTGCACAGTGGGACTGAGAGCAAAATTCTGGTGTGTCTCTCTATTTAATTCATCCTGAATCAGACCAAGGAGGTTCATTATTTCAAGGCAGGCCAGCCTGTACTTCTTTATTAATTGTTTATTACTGAGATGACCCAAGGGGTTTCATGTCCTCTCGCAAAACAGCATTCTGACAAGTAACTTGACTTCTTGGACGGCGCTGTCACAAATGCAATTCACCTTCCCACCTTAAAAGATGTGACTGAATACTTAGCAAGTTTGATTTGTTAGCTCATTGTGTACCAGGGTTGTACAAGATTCAGAATTTATTAATTATGCCCTATTTCATTCATTAATCACAATTTTGATTTAATTAGCCGCATCCCATAGCATGTTAAATTGGAATAACAGGACGAAGAACTTAATTCATTTAAATTCCAAGAATGTCTCTGAAATCACACAACAGAGGAATGTCATTTAATCTTGGTAAACATTAATAATTATGTTATACATTTACTTTCTCGATGGTAGAGACGTATACTGCCTCTCACTTTATTCTTACTCGCTTTATTAGGTAAACCTTGCTAGTATTGAGTTGGACCCCCTTTTGCCTTCAGAACTGCCTTAATTCTTTGTGGCATAGATTCAACAAGCTGTTTGAAATGTTTCTCAGAGGCTTTGGTCCATGCTGATAGGGTACTATCACACAGCTGCTGCAGATTTGTTGGCTGCATCTTCATGATGCAAATATCCCATTCTACTGCATTCCATAGCTGCTCTATTGGATTGAGATCTGGTGACTGTGGAGGCCGTTTGAGTTCAGTGAACTTATTGCCATGTTCAAGAAATCAGCCTGAGATGATTTTAGCTTTGTGACACGGTGTGTTATTCTTGCTGAGGTAGCCATTAGAAGGCAGGTACACTGTAGTCATAAAGGGATGGACATGGTCAGCAATAATACTTGGGTTGGCTATGGCATTTAAACAATGCTCCATTGGTACTAAGGGGTCTAATGCAGGGGTGGCCAATCTTATCTGCAAAGGGCCCCTGTGTGTGCGGGTTTGCGCTGCAGCTTCCTAATTAGATTACTAATTAGAGGGCTGATTGGCTGAAGAGTCCTCACACCTGGGTTTGAACAGCTGACTTAAAGGTTATCCCAAAAACCTGCATACACACCGGCCCTTTGCGGATAAGATTGGCCACCCCTGGTCTAATGTGTGCCAAGTAAATATTCCCCACACCTTTACACCACCAGCAGCATGAATTGTTGATAAAGACAGGAGGGATCCATGTTTTCATGTTGTGTATATCAAATTGTGACCCTACCATCTGAATGTCACAGCAAAAATTGAGACTGATCTGACCTGGCAAGTTTTTCCAATCTTCCACTGTACAGTTTTGGTGACTCCATGCGCACTGAAGCCTCAGTTTCCTGTTCTTAGTTGGAGCAGCACCCACTGTGGTTTTCTGCTGCTGTAACCCATCTGCTTCAAGGCTTGACGCTTTCAGAGATGCTCTCCTGCATACCTTGGTTGTAAGGAGTGGTTATTTGAGTTACTGTTGCCTTTCTGTCAGTTTGAAGCATTCTTCTCTGACCTCTGCCATCGACAAGGCATTTTCGCCCAGAGAACCGCTCATCACTGGATGTTTTTTTCTTTCTCGCCCCGTTCTCTGTAAACCCTAGAGATGGTTGTGCGTGAAAATCCCAGTAGATCAGCAGTTTCTGAAATGATTATACCAGCCTGTCTGGCACCAACAACCATGCCACGTTCAAAGTCACCTTTCTTCCCATTCTGGTGTTTGATGTGAACATTAACTGAAGGTGCTGGCTTGTACCTGCATGATTTCATACATTGTCCTGCTTGAATTCTCAGTTTAATTCTGAATGGTGCACAATCCTGTTATGTACTAAAACAGTTTACATTTTGGGCTACAAAAAATCATTCTTATGCTAAAGTATACCCTACAATATAATTTTATATTATGAGATTGACCAATTAATAATAATTATTATTATTATTATTGCGAAAAAGAGCGTAAGTGTATTTTTTTATCTATTTAGGGCGACCTGAAGAACGACGTGGAAAATAACGAACTTGATTGCGAACTAAGTTAGTTACTAAGGGATTCCGGAAATAATCAGTAATTATCGAACAAGGTAAAGAGTATTTAGTGCTACAAAGCTTTCAGGAACCCCAGATCAATTTAAATCGAACATAGGCTAATTAAAACGTACATTTCATTTAGTGCATATTGTTCTGCAATCCGTATACTACTGATCTTTAAGCATTTTACAGATGTATATAAATAAGTCAATTCGCACTGTCATTTTCATAATAAAAACTAATTAGGCCTTCTATAATACAACATTGTAGTTTTTTTCTAAACGGGGCTTAATAAACGATTTTGAAATCCTGGTTAATAATCAGATAAAAACTGACATGCTGATGGCCCCATAAGGGCTTAACCCGCTGTTGTACTTATATCGGTTTTTGGCCCCGGTCCGACCAGATTCAGCGAGATTGTACCGCACGATTGTATTTCCTCTGACTGGAATCTCCACGCAGGACCCCGTAGAATCAAAAACACCTGCTTGCATATTTCTACGAGTTTCCTCTGTTTTGGTGCGTTAGTCGGCCGCACTAAGATGTTTGGCTGTCATAAATGTCTAAGAAGTTTGCTCTTCTGCATGTGTAAATGCTGTCGGATAACCTTTACCTCCTTAAAGGTAAGTAAATAACGGACTTTTTTCTAATTACTGTGATATGTTGCTTTAAATAGCATAAGTGAAGACAGCCTTCTGGGTCTTTGAAGTCTCCTACTGTTATTTTCACGTTTCTGCAAGCATTGCATCATTTTTCCGCCTTCTCTTCCTTCCAGTCTTAGCATTAAACGGTTTACACTCAAAGTGTGTTCTCTCGGTTTTATTTTATTTATTTTTAAAACTAAAGGCAAAACATCCAGTCGGCAAGTGATTTTAAAGTGAGATTTGGCGTCGGACTTGAAATGGTGCCTTTCTCACCTTGCAGCAGGAACCGCGGAATCATAATTAGCATGCCACGAACTGGCGGAGGCTATTTAGTAAGTCGTTTGAAGAAAGTGTCGCAGATGGAGATAAGATTGAAGGCCGCTCAAAGAAGGAAAGCACTTTGTGCCCAAGCCCGTAAAAAGTTTAGGCAGGACCCCGAGGGTGGGGAATCACCCTACCCAGACTATGTCTCTTATATAACGCACGGGCCATGTACAAGAAACATAAATTAAACGCATTCATGCTCATTAAAACGATGTTTTCGATTATAATTAACGTAGCCTAATCTCTTATTGTTCATATTTAGAGCTGAGGGAAAAGGACCACTTGCTTCTACCGGCAGATAACAGCAATAAAGCACAAAATGGTCAGGTCAACAAACACACCGAGGCCGAGAACAAACATCACAAAAATCAGTCGGTCACGGTCATCCAACGGAACAAATACACTTTATTTTAGGGCTCCGCCTGCGTTAAGCGTATATGAATGTACGGCACACTGCGGTTTTCTGTTGACTTTACACTGGAGTCACACGTTTATAACTCTTGGGGATTAGCGACGCCCCCCGTTGGACTTTGCATCGCGATTTATGTAATAGATACTTACATAACATAAAACATAAAATATTGGTATTGTGTACTTGTGGCCAAATGTTCGGTCCTATTAAGTTGTTAATGTTAGGAACGTTAGACTGAATATAGAGTAATTAATTTCAGATGTATTAACATTTACACTTTTCACAATAATACTGCATTTTAATTATATAATTTAGAGTATTGAATTCTGTGTACAGGACCGATTTTGGACTATAATCTGTTTTACAAGGAAGTTGTCGCAGGAGTAATTTTACATTTGTTAGTTTAGTAACAGTAAGCATTAAGTTTACTTTCATAGGGTTTGTAAATAGCGATGCATATCTTTTGTCGAACACATTGCACACTTTTGCCGTCGTCACAGACGGGATGTGTAAACAAACACATTGTGGGTAAAATGGGCATGTAAAACACATTTAATCAAAAATGTTTAAACAAGCAAAGAAATATGTTATACTAACAGCATTCGGTAGCTTAATAGGCTTTGGCCTTTTGATTAATGCTTATCACATGTAACAATATCCAGTTCATTCAAAATGTTACCAAAATGTTAAAGTAGCCTAATAACGATTACACCAAATTATAGCTTCATCCTAAAAATGTGAGATTAACGGAGTAGCATTGCAGTGCTGATATTTCATAAAATATTACCCATAAAGCAAGCCAATAACAATACTTTTTAGTTTTTTTCACCATTTCATTGATATACATAGAAATGTGTTTGCTCATTAAGCTGCAGTCAAGTAAAAGAATAATTTAAAGCTAAAATTGGTAACGTATATGTCAATTACAAAGAAATACACAGCATATGAGGATTTCTGAGAGTGCTATAGTTCCCGGGGCTGATCCGGGCTGTGAGAAATCGATTTATTACCTACGATGGGTTCAGTGGGAGCCGCCTGACGCACCGACAACTTCTGCTCTGCGTTATTTTGCGTTTGGTTTGTTCTTAAAGACAGCTGAACAAGCATGGTTTGACTTCCGTGAAGTTTAGGAATGGCTCCAAATGAATGTACCGCTGTCACAGCTACCTCTGAGAGAGCTGATAACAACAGGTGATGCAATGCTATTGCAACGAGACGGCCGGTTTACCGCAGCATCAATCCAGAGAAAGGAAGCCGTTCGGGAGGGGATTTAGGCTGGTGTTTTAACATATTCCACCTGTTTCCGAACGGAACGTTTAAGTGTTACGTGCGGTTCTATTTGCAGAGAAACTTTAAATGAATTATTAAGTTTGAGAAGGAGCTGTGAGTGTAAATCTGGGATACTAATTGATTCATAGAGTAAAAGAACCAGACATGTTATTAATAATGAGGCTTAAAATGTCCATATTTAATATAATACGCCATTAGAACCTAACATTCCGATTTAAATAATCTGCTTGGACAGGTAAACAGGATAGCCTAGCATATTCGTTCCCTGTCCATTAATCATCTGCACCTTTTTTGGTTTGTCAAATAGTTTTAGCCGGACGCCCTGTTTTCAAAAAGTAATCCTATCTCCATGCTGCTTTTTACAGTACACAAAAACCCAACAAATAAGAATCTTGAAAATTATAGCTCTAGTTTAAATTATTTTTGAGGATGTCGTGCGTTGTACTACGATCGGAAAAGACATTCTGCATAAAAAGGAGATATACAATTTTAAGTGCCGAATGTCTGAGTACATCGAACCCCCTAACATGGAATTTATTACGACGCATTTTCGCGAGACTGATGTATCCGCCGATCAAAGCTTCTATGTTTTTGACAGGAAGGTGGCGATTACATTATTATACCGTGAAGGCAACATTCTGTGATTTCTTTTCAAATGTGTTTAGCATTTAGCTAAGCTACCGTTTGCCTTGACATAACCTCTGTTTGACTGACCTTCTTCAGAACCTTGGGGGCTCTTGCACTTCCTCTTGTCCCGCGGTCTTATTCAAAACGGCGATTGCAAACAATTCAACTAGTGGCCTGTGACAGTCTCCAGGCGCCCTCCCATAAGCTTGCCAGCGTTAACCCAGTTGACTAAAGCATCAAGGGGTTAACAAAGTTAAGGAAAATGATCTAATTTACCCGCTAAAAATCAAACGCGCCTTATTACCCTGCTAGTAACAACTTTTTCAGTCTTTGCTAATACTTTTATTCAAATTATTCGCCCCATGCTTCAAATCTTTAAATGTTTAACAAGCATACAAGTAAGATAAAAACAGTCGTCTTTATTAATTATTGAAAAAGATCTCTAAAATTGAAAGAGATTACTTGAATTAAGAAAAAAAATATATATAAACATAATTCTCTGGATTTGAAATCAACGTTGTACCGTCTCATATTGCGTGAATTTTTATGTTTTAACTTTTTGGTAAGGTTTGCAATAAGTTAACACAAAGGAAAAAATAAATTATTTTAACGGTCTATATTCAGTTTTGTAATACTCTTAAATGATTTTCCATCATTATTGGTACTTGGACAGTTAACTGACTTGATTGACTTTTAACAATGTATACAGTGTTCGTTCTCTAAGTCCAGAATTTTGCTTAATTAACAACAAACATATTAAAATGTCAAATGCAAAAAAATCTACATTACAGAGAATTGATGTGTATGTATAATAATCCAAGATTATTAATTAATCTTGGAGTTTGTGGAGACGTAGGTCTATATTCTCTGGTTCTGTCTACGAAATCACTCTGAATCCTTAAATGAAACAAAAATGAGCCGTGTGCTAATGTTTAACTTAATCTACAGCGCGAAGCAAGCCATTTATGCCGGATGACTCTGGTTTCCTGATGAAATTACTCAGTTGAGCTCTCGAGTTGTTAGTGCCGGCCAACAATTGATACCACACTTGGGTTTGAGGTCAAGTGGTCCCGAACACCACCAAACCCATGCTTGACAGAAAATGTGTAAAAGAGGTAACACTCTCCATTTATTAATGAATTTATATGATTGTTAAAAGTGAGATAAACGTTGACATTAAAAGATACGGATGAATGTAACTATGTATCTACTGTATGCATGTGAATTAACCGGAGACCAGTTCCCTGTATGTGTGAACATAGTTGGCCAGATTGCATTCTGTTATATGTTGTTATTGTTTCGTCGGTGTTGAATTAGATCAGTTGGATATTCTTAACTGATTAACTGAATCCCCAATAAAGGTGAATGTGCTTTACATAGCCTATAAATGTAGCGGTGGATTACTGCTTAACCAGAAACGCACCATATACATTTTCTTTTGGGTTGTATAGCAAATTTATTTACGAACCAGGTAAAACTAGCCTAGTTGTGTATCGTGAAAGCTCAGTATTAGCAACGTGCTTTCTTAAATTCTCCGCAAGCTGCTTTTCTACTAGTGCTTTCATGGTGTTTTGTCGGTGTCGAACACGTGACTGTCGTTCTTCATTTTTATGGGTACCCTACCAACTAGCTTACTGCGTTCCCAAACTTTTGCAGAGCACGTCTCCAGGTAGCTTTTTGCAGAGGTCCGTTGATACATTTCTCACAAATTAATAATATAACTTTCAGTGCGTTCGATCTTGGCTTTTGTTTCAGTGGATTTTCTACCAGAAGACAGATATGTTTATATATATATACTGTATATGTATATATGAATAATAAATATTTGCAAAAGGAAAATCTAATTGGTTCACCGTGAAGTAAAGTTTTAAGCAGCACATCTACAATATTACCTCGATAGTTGTAATTTCAGAATAAATCTATAATAAAACGAACTTAACAGCAGGTCTACATAGCCACCATTTAATAATTATAGCCAAGTGTCCTGCTGTTGCTTAGACATTGTTTGCTTGTGTATTAAGGCCTCCATGTTCCTACCTGACAACACCGAAGCAAATATTTACCCATGTAATGCGCACAGACTGCTTCACAATGCGGTGGTCTGTCCATCGCACCGTTTTCTAGAAACGCATCTTCGGGCATCCCATACGGCAGTGGTCAGCAGTTGAAGGACGGAGTGGACTTTGAGCTGAGGATGGAAATTGGCCCTCTTGGTAAAATAGATGGAGGTCCCTGCTATAGGGTGTAAAGGTTTACTCACCACCTACCCGGGAGTCGCTGAAGACACTATGGTTTGTCAGCTCACATGAAGCAAGACACTCTTGCCAAGGACGGATCGTAACTTTAAGGCAAGCTGCCCGCCGTGTCTGTAATGTGAAATTGCCATTTCATCCCTTCTTACACCCTAATTGTCGAAAAAACTATTTGTGAAATTGCCCTTCACCAACGGTGGAGTCGCCGCACAATGGCCAAGTACGGCAGACCCACCAAGAAATCAACTCCCCCCCCCCCCCCCC
>JAODJW010000127.1:22922297-22947874 GCA_026777045.1 Hyperopisus bebe | reverse complement strand
CCCCCCCCCCCCCCCCCCAAAAAAAAAGCAGAAGGAATTAAATACGGAAATTTGCTCTTAAGATAATACCAATACCTGTCATAAATTCAATTAGAAGCCGCTCTTTGGCTTGAACAGATCGACTCTTGAAACTATTGACAATATTTACAGCTAAGGGTATTCATTTTATAATCAGTCAATTGTTACGTCTCTAACTAAAGACAGTCAGTGTTGCTTAATACTCTTGGGATGTTATGCGTAAGCAATAAAAAGACATTTGATCCACAATGATACTGTTATAATGCCTGGAATATACGTTCCTGCAATTAGGCTATATGTCACTTAATGATAGGGGGGGAAAGGCGCAGGCGCAGCTATAACCTATACGCTTATAGTCTGGCACACAAACGATCGATTATGGAAGAACAGCTGCTGTTCCAGGGCAACTATACTCGTTCTAGAGCCGTCATACTCTAGTTGAAATTGAAATTCAGATTTCTATGAAAAACACAACTAAACGCTACGTCAGATTTGCTTTCTGTAGCTGAATAACACGTCTATTTGATTCGTTAAGCGGCGGTGCGGCTGGTGTTCGACGATTTGTCTTGAGAGGTCTTGACAGCCAGCTTTCACCTGTTTTAGGCCCCTCTAAGGTAGTCCATAAAACATCCACCTGCGGACGTGGGTCTATGCGGCAAAGTCAGTCTTGCCTTTTATTTCTCTCTCCAGATTGCGTCACAAAAGATTTAAATCTCATACATTCCGTTTCTGTAGGCTACCTCTCAGGCGTAATTGGTAAAGGTGATATTTATTTGAATATTCACGCAAAACTTTGAATAACCCGAAAATAACCTCAAGTATTGGTTGACAGCTTATGCTAGACTGAGGGTCGAGTCTCTGTATAAATTCAGACGTTCAGAACCTTTAATTTGCGTGACGACACCAGATATCACAACTTTTGGAACCTCGACCAATCGTTTCCTCGCATTGTTTCTCCAGTTTAAACATTTTCGTGCGGCCTATTGAAACAATGAATGTAGTAGGCTGTATAATAAGGGGAAAAACTTACAAAAGGAAAATAAAAGAGCGCCATCCTTATAAAACACCGTAAACAATGGTAAACAATGTGCGTGACAAACTGGGAGAGCTCACTGACCATGATTTTTAATTAATTATGTTGTTGTTGATTATTATGGACAGGTGGATAAAAAGACGAAAGTTACTGAAAGTTTGTATGACGAAAATGCGTTTTTAATTAGGGGTTAGTGGGGTTTAATTAAGTTCTTCCCGAGTTCAAGCGACGCTGAAGGTGGGTGTTCTCCAAAATTAATGAAAAGGGTTAAATGTGGATTGGCATCATAGCCTGCTGTGATAGGCTACTTTTTACACAAAAAACCGAGATAGATTGTGAATCCATGCCAATCAGCGGCTGCCTGAATACTCTCAAGTTGATTAATTTCATATTCTTGAAATTAAATTTGAAATATTTTAGAAGTAATTTCTGACGCGCTTTTATATTAAAAATTTAAACTACGTTTTACATGTTCTGGTTATTTGTTTGATTTAAGTTGCCTCTGTTCATCTGCGTAGTGTTACTGTTATTTTACAAACGTCAGTAATGAATCAGCGGTATGACAGACTAACCGACGAGAATTGAAACAGCTGGACATCTTTTTTGCAATATTGATCGATATTTTACGTTTATGTTTGGACACTTTATGAGCCTTTTGAAATGAAAATATACCCCCATACTGAAGTTTTTATAATCATATTTAAGACTCAATAATATATCTTTGATAAGCGACGACTTCCACGTGCATACACAACGGAAGAGCTTAAGTTTAGTGCTGACCTAACTTTACGCATGCTGACATGAAAAGTTAAATACATTTCATCTGTGTTTTTTTTCAGCAGATTTCAGTTGAAAGCGCGCACGGCCACGGTATGAATTAAAACAAACGGAATGCGCGTTCCCATCCCACGCCGTGCGCCCTGATTGGACGGCGGGCCAGCGGCTATTCCCCTTCTTCCCTTCATGAATAAAAGAAAGGCCTTGGAACCTATCGCCGCGCGCTGCTCCCACCTCCTGTTTCTTGCCTGAAAGTTCGCCACTTAAACTACCCCCAACCTCTGGCGTAGACTTTGCCATCAAAACTACGAGACCTAGAAGTACAACACGACAGAGAATATCACCTTTGCCCACGCCTGCCTAGGAGTGCTATATACAATCTCCCCCCTCCCCACCCCCAGCGTTACTCAAACACAGCACCTTGCATTCAGCGGTTGTTATAATTTTTTCCAATGCCACCTGCCGTGCGATTTACCAAGTGTTTTCTATTTTCCTCCTTTTGTGGGGCGTAGTGTTTTTTCCATTAAGCCTAATCGGATCTCTTCTGATTTTTTTTCTTTTTTGAATTTTAAAATTATTGCAAATCTGTAGTGTTTTTTCTTATTTCCAGGGCATATAATTGCAAAATACGGACCTGTCTGTGTGACTAAAACTTTACATCGTCAGTGTGATTTTTTTTCGGTGTAGCTACGATGGCTACGTTACCAGGAACTGTTCCTCGAATGATGCGGCCGACGCCAGGGCAGAATTATCCTCGGACAGGATTTCCACTGGAAGGTAAGTTTTTAAAAAATATATTCTAGCTTTTTGACTGACAAATATGGCAGGGGTTTAGCATCTAAACGTATTGATCCCGTTTTTAAAAGTCTCGATATATATAGCCTAACACCTTAATGTTTCAGAATTCACATCCGAGAAACAAAAATTTCACTCGCCCAAAACTTGAAGACATTGGTCTTTCATAAAACATGTGTTTTGAACTGTTTTTGTCAACATTTAAAACTTTAACTTCAATAGTTTAAAAACATATAACATTAATCCAGCAGTTCAATGTCACTTGAAATAGTCGATTTCTAGTACACGAGCTGATCACCCGTTACAATTTGAAAATGTCATTCTTATCATTCTCTATATTTTGCAACATCAGCGTTCAAATGTGTCGGAGACTTTACAAAGGCCCGTTTTTAAGCGCGACAAAGGATTTATGTTAAAGACTATTCATGGGAATATCCAAGCGCATCCCATAAATAAACCTTTTTATTTTTATGTACTGCGTTTATTCGGTTTGAGTCCTTCCGACACACGACGTCCGTGCTCAAGTATCTGATACACAATTGTCCAAAAAGAGCGACGATAGTTGGCCACGCTGCTGGATTTGCTGAAGTACTTCACAGGCGCAAATCAAAACAAAATACGTAACAAAGAGATGGCTCAAAGGATCACATCAATATTTGTATAGCATGACTAGGAATAATGGAGATGGAAACAATCTCGCACTTCATCTCATCTTGAATGCAAAACCGACTACTTAAGTGCCATCTCTCTGTAATGATACTTCTAGCAAAATTCTCGCCAAGTCGACCGGGTCAGTACGTTGTATTTGAAACGCTGCAGCTGGGCGAAGACGGAGATATGCGTCTGGAAAATGACATCAATTAATTCTCATTTCCAGCAAGAACAACAGCTGAACCGTGCGTGTGATGCGTGCCAAACCTTCTTAAATCCGTTCTCTTTTCAGATTTAAGTTTTTTTTATCAAGAAAAACAACTGCCCTGTATATGTACAGTAATTTCAGCCATCAAATAAAAATGAGTTAGGGATGCATGTTGAAATGATTATTATTATTATTATTATTATTATTATTGTTGTTGTTGTTGTTGTTGCAGTGGTAGAGGGAAAATTCCTGTACACTTGCTAAAGAGGCCAGTAGTATCAATAGAAATAATACAAAACTATTACTAAAACAGTAGCTACAAGATCAAATGTCTTTTTAATGTATTAAAATCTAAAATATTAAATGAACAAGTACATTTTCTGAAGGAAATACTTCAGATTGGCTTGATTTACGTGAATGTAAAATATATATAGGTCTAATAATTTTATAACAGTTCACAATTGGGCAAAATTGAACAACAGTCCTAGTGTCTGTGATGTAGCCGATGTAGACGGTTTTTTTTTTCAACATTAAATAATCGTATATAGATGGTGATGACTGGATTCCCATACAACACCGTTCTCTTGTGACATTTTGCTGCTCATTTTATATCCAAATTTTAAAAAGAATGCACACCGCAATTTCCTTTAACCTTCATTCAGTGACTGCAATTGGGCGTGTTTTTCCAGCTGCCGAAACTAACTATGTGCTCTCGCGGTACAGTGTCAACCCCACTGGGCCAGGGCCGCGTGAACCAGCTCGGCGGAGTGTTTATCAATGGGAGGCCGCTGCCGAATCACATTCGACACAAGATAGTGGAGATGGCCCATCACGGCATCCGACCCTGCGTGATCTCGCGACAGCTGCGAGTTTCCCACGGCTGCGTGTCCAAAATCCTCTGCCGGTACCAGGAGACCGGGTCGATCCGCCCTGGGGCTATAGGTGGAAGCAAACCCAGGGTGAGTGCAAAAAAAGTTCGGGGTTCAGGAGATACACAGCGACAGAGGCAGAAACCCACGGGTCGTGCTCTAGCTATTGGTGTCCTTAAGTAAAACTGAAAAAGAAAGCCAAAGATGTCTAATGTCTAGAGATTACGATGACGTGGGTTATTATTATTATTATTATTATTATTATTATTATTATTATTATTATTACTATTACTACTACTACTACTACTACTACTACTACTACTACTACTAGGAAAATAGTAGTGTTTTCGATATTTTTATACCAAAAATTAAGTTGAAATAGTACTGCTAAAATGAATCCCTTAATGTTAGCTGTCTTAGACCTAATTGATATTATCATCCACATTTTACATATAGATGTATGAGTATATAAAAGTACATAGTATACAATTCTTAACACGGCTACGCAACAAGAACTTGCATTGACTTTAAAAATGGGACTCTAAATTAGTTATACATGCGTTTAGATGCGAGGCTTTGTGATCATAAATTAATACTTTCTTCATGTTGGGTCTTTAAAACTTTATTTTTACAGACCTCACGGAAACACAACGTCTTAAAGCGAGGCAGTACTTTACCCGGGCCATTCTTAAAGATATTTAAATATTTAAATTGTCATAACAAAGATAGTGACACTGAAACGAACTTGCATTACGATGACTGTGGTGATTTATGACTGTGGAATGAAGCGCTGATTCAGCGCCATCGACGTAAGTTTAAAGTTTTTGTGTACTGTCTCTTTCTGTGGTTTTGTTCTGTGTAAATTTAAACCAAAAGCAGGTGGCAACGCCTGACGTTGAGAAACGGATAGAGGAATACAAACGGGAGAACCCAGGCATGTTCAGCTGGGAGATCCGCGACAAGCTTCTGAAGGACGGGCTGTGTGACAGAAGCACGGTGCCTTCAGGTGAGGCCTCTTCTGGTAAGCACACTTTTTTCTTGTTAACATATCAGGGCGTCGCTTAAAACGTCACCACACAAGCGCGAACGTGCACGGACACAGAAAGATAAGGCCAAAACAATTTCTTAAATAATAATGATCTTTAATATCTCCCGGGCACATAGTCCTACGTATACATTTAAAAACGCAACACTAAGTTATAACATTGTGCAAACGTTAAAAAATAAGGTGAAAATGTCTGAAGATAAATAAAACATATCAACGAATATAAGTTAAAACAACGGTGACTTATGTAGGCCTAACGTAACTTATGTTTACCTTTTTGTGGTGGGTGACATGGGTGATATGTCTTCTGAAAACCGTTCGGGATCCATCTTGAAAGTAGCATTTCCAAACGCAGATAATAAATTCTGTCGTGGTTCTGTGTGTCCATCAGTGAGCTCAATCAGCCGAGTTCTCAGAGCCCGGTTCGGCAAGAAAGATGACGACGACGACTGCGATAAAAAGGACGAAGACGGAGAGAGGAAAACTAAGCACAGTATCGACGGAATTCTCGGAGATAAAGGTAATCCAGTCCACTGTGCTTTTTAATCATTGAAATTTAAATAAAAAATAACAAAATTACAAAAGAACAATAATAATGTATTTGAAAGTTGTCATTCTACGTGTTCTTTAATTTTTAAGTAATTTATTTTACAAAACTAAAGTCCAATCAAAACTATTCATTTTATTTATCTTACGTCAATTTCATAATCAGAGTCAAATTCTTGGAGTCTTTTTTTTTTAAGTCTCCGAGTCTGCAGTTAATTATTTATATGCGCAATGACTGAAGGGATTTGGGACTAGTCAATTAATTTGTATAACAAACTCGCCTTCCGTTTTTTACATGGTTATTTTGAACGATATTTGACAGTTCACCGATTTCACAATTAATGACAGCAACCACACCTACCCGGTTTGTCACAAAAAATAAGAACAGACGGTATTTAATTCGGTATCCATTTCTAGTCCGTAATCAACAAAGTTACTTTTTAACATTTTTTGTATGTGTATTTCCGCTGGAATTCTTGCTCATGCAGTGTGATGTCTGGAATGTAATATTATTTTTTTTTATTGGAAAACAACTTTTAACACAGAACTAAACAGATGGAGGTGGAGAGTGGTAGAGCGAAGGAGAGAGGGAGTGGAGGCGAGATTTAAAACACGCTGTTGATTTTTGTCTCACAGCCAAGCGCATGATAAGAGACTCCTTCCCAGTCATTCAGTAAACCGTTTTCAGAGGGAGACAAATGTTACCAAATAAGGTGATCAAACATTTGTGTATAAGGTTTAAATAAACGGTCACAAGAATCTTTTCACTAAAAGTAGACCTATTCTTTTTTCCCCAAACTTGAAGATGAACTTCAGTCGTAAAAAGCTTATATTCCATTGAAGGTTTTTTTAAAGCAAAGATTCCGCGGTACAAAAGCGCGTAGCATAAAGCGGGCAGCTAAAAGGGAAACAGGCCTGTCCTTTCTCATTCAGAAACTGGCAAAGAAAAAAAAAACTCTGCACAAAAGGCCAAGAGGGGAAATAAAGGGAGATGAATTATTCAATACACCCTGCTGTTAGATAGTTTTGTAATACTATCGAATCGTCTGTTGGAAGAGAAAAAGCAAAACGGTCCATTCTTTTTTGCAAGTGGCATGTACTCATTCCGAAATCGCCACATTGTGCGAATTAACAGGAAATTTGTTGGTGTGCGCCCTTAACCACCACTTTCACTTTCAAAATATATATGTATTTTGTTTTCATATTTTGTCAGTAATTAGTAACTCTTTCTTTCGTTTTTAAAGCCTCCTGCAGGACTCTGATTGAAACGAATGTATATCCCCCTGTGATTTAACTGAGATAATTGTTTATCACTGAAGTTGATATCGGCCTGTCATGCTCTTAGTTCATTCTGTTTGGGATTGTCCCAGATGTATGTATGCATGTATGTACGCATGATTTATTAATTCGTTCGTTAGCTTGTTTGTTTGTTTACTTAATTGGTGTTTATAGTGTGGACTCTATCGCATATTTTTCACCCCGCGTGTCTGTCTCGGCTCCAGCACAGTATGAAGAAAGTAGTTGTCTCTAGTCTGTTGACAGGTCAGGAGCGATTTCAATTAATTTTATTTTACTTATAAGTAATTCATTTTAACACTCAAACGTATTAAAATCAGTCTTTTAAACCCACGCGCTTGTTATTTGGTTTTATGGGAAAAACGTGCGTTTAAGTTCGCGTTTTGTCTGCTTGTTTACCTGGTCTTTCTAAAAATGTATTTCACCGTTTGGTAACGGAGGTATCTGATAAACATTCCGTGTACCAGTTAAAGCCAGCGTAGTAAATACCCATTTTTAATTCTCTGAAAGATTCGTCCTTGTGTTTGTTTTCATTCTGCCGCGTGAGTGACATTTAATGACGCTAAGTCTTTTAGAGTTCGTAATGAAAACGCTGTCTTTTGAATGGGTGGCTGTGGTGGAGGGTGTTTCTGCTCCGAGGCATAGTGGGAAACGCGTTTATCCCCGGACAACTCTCACTCGCGGAGTTTCATGCACAACCGTAATGTTGAAGGGTTTTAAGGCTGATTAAATTGAGCCTTTTATTTATTTCCACTTTCATCTCTAAACGGCTCACTCTCGTTCGCCTCAGGCGCAGATTGGCGATATTTTAGGTTTCTTTTATAGTTGCTCAGATTTTATTTATTTGTGTTTATTCATTTAGGCTACTTACTTCGGTTTGTATTAGAAGTTGACACCTTAAGTAGATGCTGAAATGATGTAACGCACAAGACTGGGGAACAACGTTACTTAATTCACTTACAGTTACCAGTAGTTTATATATCATGTAACCTATGCAGTGGTTTTGGTGAGGCGGGAGTTTTGTTTTGGGGAGGGGTGTAAATTTGAATTAAAACAGATAATGCTGTCAATTCCAACTTTTCTCTTTAAATATATGAGTAATATTACAAAACCCCCGTACTAAAGTACTTTGATCAAGCTTTCACTGTCACGAGTGGTATCAGTGAATGCCGACTTGTATTTCTAACAATTTCATTCCGATGCTGCCCGTTTCTAAATTTAAGGTCATGTGAGTGGAGAGTTACATTTTGGGGATGCTACACCTGCGTCTGTTTTATAGAAAGTGTAAAGTGTTTGCTGAAACCTGCCAAGTTTAATTACGAGCCGGAGAAGGGGAGAGAGGCTTGACCGCGATGAGGAAAAAATATACTTGGCTCCACACCTGGAGAGGTTATTGTTTGGTGCAGCGCGCGGATTGAAAGGGAGACGATCTGTTCGTTTATCGGGTGGCATCTGCAGTGATTAAACCAACAAACCGGCTTTTGTAAATACGTGTTGGAGAGAAGGAGGCGACGGACACTTGAGCAAATCGTCGGATTACCTGAGGTTCTCAATCTAATCAAACAGAGGCCAGGCGGGATTTGGGACTGTTGTGAGGTGGATCAGAGAAGATAATAGAGGGCAGTGGAAAGATAGTGGGGTGTCAGACAAACCCGGGCTTCGGGCTCGGATTCCCTGTGAATATTCAATTAAAAGGGAAAGTGCCGTTGGATAGTAGTCGCGAAAAAAACGCGAAGAAGACGGGAATCTTTAGAAAAACCGGAGATAACGCTTCTCCAATGTGATGCCAACCGTCGAGCTCATAAAGAAATTTATCTGCGTAAATAAACAACCGTGATAATGAAGGAACGCAAGATATTGGGTTTGAAATAAAAGCTATAATTTTGCTGATTATAGCCATATTAAAATATTTTAAAAGGGATATAGAAAATCGAACAGCTAAACGGAACGGAACGCCCCCCCCCCCACACACACACACTACTACAGACCACGTCTAAGCAGAAGTTAATGTGCAGGCTATTTAAGTCTAAAATAAGGCTCAGTCGAAGTAGAAGGCGGTAATACAGGGCTGGAGACCACTTCAAACAGATTCATCAGGAACGGCGAAAGAGATTTGGTGAAAGTATGGGGAAGTTTTTCGGCTATTAATAACATTTTTCCTCGGGCGCGCGGAGTCACTCAATCTGCGCGTTTCTCGAAGCTATTTGGCTGGGTGGAAATTCAGGGAGACCCAAATGTTGGGGAGAGATAACGGAGCCATGACAGACGGCCCGCGTTCAGCGCGCTGCTGCATTAAACTCGGATTAACCTCCTCTTTCCACCCTCCGCGTTTCAGTGGAATGTACATAAGAACGTTTCGTTTGGAAACATATAGACAATCTGGAAGGTTTCAGTCAAGTGCAGTGCTTTGGATAAAGGCAATCGTGATAATAATCTCATTTAAAGTATTGCACATGTTTGTTCTTTATTATTCAGTTTTCATAAAATGTGAATACCTAAGCTATATATTATGTTTAATGTTTGTGAGCGACAGTACATGAATTGTTCTATACACACATCATCGATGGTGTAACATTGTAAACCTTTTACAGGTTATGCATTGTGTATGACAAAAAATTGTGCCCGAATTATTTCCCTATGAAACGTATTGTGGTTGCTACGAATTGCGAGTAATTAATTTCTTCCACGTGACTTATATTTATATGAGCTCACTGTTGTATTGAAAATGGGTATGGGGGGTGGGGTGGGCAAGGACACGATGAACTCCATCACTCAAACCCAGTGACGTAATTCGTGGAACAAATCAAATTAGCCAAACCAGCAACAAATGACCGTAATTTGGATTTTAAAAGGCATTGTTAAACAAATTCCATCGTTTTTAAAAGGAGGACAATACGATATTAATTTATAACAAAAATACTGAATGTGTTTTAGAACTGATGCCTGTATTAAACATGGAAAGGAAATTAAATTCGTTTTCATATCATCCTATTTTTGAAGGTTCGAGATTTAGGAACCGAAATAATCGTTTGTAATTTATGTTAAATTATGTTTTGTTGAAACTTGTGTTTTGACATCAAACATTATTTATACTTTCATTTCACATGGGGTCTTGGATTGCAAGCTTTCAAAGCTCAATTTAATAATGTCTATATTTGTTGCTCCTTTGAATGGTCTGAAATATGATTTAAGGCGAGCACATTCACCTAACATGGAGTCCGTGAGGCTAAAATCACCTTTCGGTTAAGTAATATGATTGGATTTATTTTAACATTATAGATGTTTAACATTATAGATGTCCTAGCGAATATTTAATATCCGCTTTCACGGCGACAAAATAGATTTCAAGGCAAAGTAAGACACGTTAAGTGAGTCTGTGCTGATTTGAGTCGACGGATTAAATTTCCAGCAGGACATGCAGAATCGTGGCAAGTAGTGTCAACTAATGCCAATTTATGAAGACATTAGTCATCTTCAGAGAGCAGAGTGTCCACATTAAACCCTCTCATCGGACGGAATATTAATATGCAATTATATCTGAACGACTCGGCTGACCGATGGTCTTGGGGCGGACCCCGGAGTTGTCAAGAAAGGGATTTTGGTGAGTGCTTCGGAGTTTGCACAAAAGTGGAATAAGGAGGGAAAATAGAAAGTAGGTGAGGAAAAATAGAGGCAGTTAGACGAAATTGAGAGGCTTATAGTCTTTGATCCTTGGGTACATTTGCTTATCGGAAACATTTGTGGCGACACCAACACAATGGGAGTTCATCATATTACAGGCCGCCAGTGCCGCTTTCAGGCCTGTCTGCCTATTAATTAAAGCGATTCTTTCCATGTGGGACATGCTCTATCTGCGCACACATATTACTTACTAGAATGGTCTCTGGTGGGCTTTTCGGAAAGGGACAATCTCCCTTTTCGGGCTGCTTATGGGAAATTCAAAAGTGTACAGAAGAAGACATGGGGATTTCGCTTTCATATATAAAGGCGAGTTCATAATCCCCTTTTTTGCTCAATAACTTTAAAGGATTTCATTTCTCTTCTCATTTAAAGGTTTAGGATCTTACAGTGTTGCGAGAAACGGCTGTGGTACGTGAAGGTGAATGCTAAATTCACCACACTATCCAGCGAAAATAACTATTTTTCTCTACAAAATTTTACCACAATGGTCAAATCCAAATAGCTCAAACGATTTCACGCATTCACACAGTTTGTTCGTGTTTGGCCAGCTAGTGGGTCTTAACCCCAACAGGCAAATGATCAGTTTATTTGTCCGTCGTTTCGCAGCGGCCACAATCTACGTCTCTCCTCTAACTCCGTGCAGTTTATTTGTGTGACCCTCACCGCATGCGGCTGGATGGGCAGCAGCGTGCTAGATTTCAAGAACAAAACGAGCAAACGACCCGGGAAACGCCTGCTGACACAAATTAAAAGGAGAAGTTCTGGCCTCCAGGCGTCCCATTGTGCCTCAAAAAATATTTTTGATACTGGACCATGGCCGTAATTTCAGTGGGTGTTAAGTTTTGTTCTTCTTAAAACAAGAGTATCTCTTCCTGACCCCAGTAAAATTGCCAAAAATAGCAAGTGTGGAGTCGCATTAAGGAGTGTACATTTTATTCACTTTCACTATTTTTGTGATGTAGTTTTAATAGTAGTGACGGGAATTACTGCATTCGAATGAGCGAATTATCAATCGCTTAATTTTTTTAAATGAATGTAGTCACATTACGAAGCACGCGCGATGACTATGAATACTACGGTGTTAATTTCAACCATAATATTTTTTGTTAACTAGCCCTATGTTAAGTTCATAAAAAACGCACAATTTACCTGGGATTTCAATTTGCCTGTGAACCGCACAGCAAATGCAGCTATTTAGGAAGAAACTCAAAAATTCGTTGCGTTTGCGGTTTTTGATTTAATTAGCTTAAGTTTGAATCGGCTCATGCGCGAGTCTAGCTCTGCCGTAGAGGATTGACCGACCCTATGTGAAAAGTTGGATTGCATTAAACGTACCGGGGACAACAAACGTTTTTGCTGCCGTCTTAGAACCAGTTGTAAAGGTGCAATTTCGTGCTTCATTTTTTATTTTATTTTATGTGCTTTATATAGGTCTGTGTGTTTTTATAACTAATTTACAGTTTGAAGGAATTAGGCTATTTCAACCAATCGTTAGGTAAGCTCACCTTTCCCAGATATGCCACTTCATCAACGCCCAAGAACCTGTGGCAGACCTTGTTTGGAAGAGAGGCGGTTACGCGCTCGTTTGCAGTCCGGTGCTCAGAAGTCCATTTCTAATCCGCCTTTCATTTTTGCCGACGAATGCCGGGAATCTTTATCTCGGTGGCGACCCAAAGGAGGCCTGATTAGCCAACAAAAGACGGTCATTACACAGTGCATGAAAGAGCAGTAGCAGCCAGAGACTTCCCCCAAATTAACGTTTAGCTTTCCATGGGTCACTTGTATGAAAGCCATGAACAGACAGACGTTTCTCGAGACGGAACATTGGACTTAAAATTTCATTTCGTTTTTGACAAGGTGGTTTCCAGCCAGTTTGGCCTCACATTTTTAGCCTATTTCACCCATGGCCCTCCCTAACGTGAATAAGGGGCACGAAACGCGCACGTTAACCTATTTCATATAGGTAAGGTAACGATGCTGATCACAGCGAGGCACTTTACTGTCTGAATGCCCTTCTTCTGTCTGTTAATATGCCCCTTTTGATCGAGTGTGCAGTCGGTAAACGTGACCATTTATCGTTTCTGTGTAACTCATCACAGGCAGTGAATGTTTTTTAAAAAAATCTTTCATCCCACGTCCTACAAACGCAAAGAATAACATTTTACCGATACACTAACTTTTGCGCCAGCTCGTGTAACTTTGCCGCAAAATAGCGTTTGGCATATGTTAAACTCACATATAAGTGTATAAAAGTGTTCCATGCAGCAGCCTGGGAAAATATATCAATTTGTCATAATCGTAGATGAAGGCGGTTAATTTTCATCGGAAATAAACTTGGATCATCTCAAACTCACTTCTTGGAAGATTTTTAAGGTAAGAGTAATAGTAAGGTTATAGAATTAAATACGGCACTTCTTAAAAAGACGCAAATATCTGGTTTTATATGAAAGGCCACCTTATTTACCCAACACTTACAGGATTCTTATAAATAAAAATCTGAAAGTCCATAACTTAAACAAGTGATTAATACATAGGTAGGCCTAGCTACAAACAGGCAAACCTATAAACAGGATTACACATAGTAATAATCCTCATCATCAAATAGATTATAAAAGTCTGAAAAAAACGTTTTAGGTCTGTTGGAATGACAGCCCCTGAATAGCAGATGACAAACATAATTGGACTTGAATTTTTAGTGTCGTTATGTACTAATCTTGCCATTCTATTCCGATGAAATTCAATTGTTCGAGCCGTGAATGCCATTTATCAACATTTGCTTTTTCAAATAGGGCCTATCTGTTTTTCGTCTGTTGCTAACGTTATGTCCTTTGACTAATTAGACGCCATTAATATGTTTTACCGCGCGCTAAGATTTGATCCACGGACCTTTTGCGGCTATTAGCGTATGGCTGTCAAGAGCTACCAGTGGGCATTTAAATCACATTCGGTTCAAAAGCTGTTTTATCATTGGCCCTTGGAGTCTGACAGCTTGCTTGAACGGCAACCTCGGGGATGAGGATATATTTTTTCAATTCCGTTTTTCTGTAGCCTCAGATTAGCAGCGGCGGCTTCGGGGATGTGAACAATAAGGAATCCCATGCTGCAGTTAAATTGGAAGGAGAGCCCGAGTCACCTTCCTCCTACAGCAAGTCGTCTTGCGCAACTTGGCGCAACTTTACGACCGCCACTCGGCCTTGAGAGTAAAGGCGGATACATTGTATTATTAATAATTATACGTATAGAATGTGTTTTAAGCACACGTAAATACATGTGACGGACATTAAGAATAATAATGTAATCATTTAACCTGTAGGGCGAAATACGTAAGAGACGGTAATAATGGCAATAGATTTGAATGTGTAAGTAAACATAAATGTCATTAATCATATTTTCATGACAAGGGGATCCTCAACTTTAAGTTAAACACATTTTTTCCGTAGTTTTCGCTCAGTGACAGATTATACTATAACATTCTTTATTTTCTGTTTTACACGCCGTGTTATTAAATGACCGGTACACGAACGAAACTAGCGAGCGTAGATAAGATGGAAAACTGTCTCGGCCATTTCTGTCGACCCCCCCCCGCAGGTTTTTTTCCCCCGGTTTAAACGGTGACTAATGGGTCCGTTCCTGGGCCTCCACGGAACGCTCAATTAAGTCGGAAAGCCGCAGCTGACAGGAGAAAGCCATCCAGGGATCTCCAGATGAATCTGACTCGGAAATCATAACTTGACCAGCTTCCCCCCTCTCCTTTTCTAAAACTAACTCATTGAACTTGTCAGATCTAATTAGGGCATTTAAACGCCTATCTGTTTTGCGGGGAAACAGTGGGCGGGTGGGTAGCGGCTGCTGGTGCGGCTTTGGGGACTTTTTTTTTTTAGTGAATTCCCGAAAGAGAAGAGCAAGAGGCGGGGTGGCGGAGGCTTGGGCTGCGCGGGGCTGGCGAGAGAAAGGGCTTCTCTGTGTGCGTTTTGCGGGGTTGTCATTATCGCTTCCCACCCCTGTGGGCAAAACAGGGGAGCCGGAGCGCGGAACGTGGCAGTCCGTCCTAATTAGGTATGAAATTAATTAAAATATACATCAATTAAAGGCTTTAAAGTTTTGCGAAAATTTTCACACTGTTTAAAGGTATAACAGTGGATTAATGGCTTACTGCCAATACTGAAATTTATTGCGTTTATATAATTCGCGCTGCCTGTCTAACGGGTGTCAGCCGGTTTTAAAATCCTGAGAAAATTAGGAAAATACCCGTACTGCTCCAATTATTTACTCCAATGAGTGCATTCGTAACTTCCAAATCAAACAAGACAATCATGGCTCCTCTCAGTACGTTTAATTGACAGCATGTAGGACGATTCCACCCGATCGTCTCATTGCGCGTTGCGCTGAATCGCTGCTCCGGGCATACGTGTCCATGTGTCTTTTCAAATAAGATGTCGTTTGCCGCGAATCGTTCTCTTTCTTTGTTTTGCTTCAGAATAAGTGAAAATTCAATTGTCTTTTTTCTCTCTTGGCAGAGTATTTCATTCTTGAAAAGGAGTGCCTTTTTCTCTTGTGTTTGGCCTAAGAATCCTCTGATCTCTGACAGCCTACTCTCCCCATTGTCAGGTCAAATGGCTTCCAACAAAAAAGAGAGAAAGAAACGGGGGGGTAGAGAACCGTCTGTTGTGTCTTGAAGCCCGCTGCATCGGCCATTCAGGCAACTTGATGAACTCCTCCAAAAAGTTTATTAAGGGGGGGAACAATACGGACTAAAGCCTTTGGATGAGCAGGCAGACAGTTTATAAACTCTGAGACTATTGTGCCTTGAAGGCAGATGCATGAATACTTCTGAATGGGCTCCTTTCCAGTGACACGATGGAGCCAGACAACAGCGTGTTCAGAAAGGTCCAACTCGCGTCGCTGCATTCTCTGTGTTCTCTCACATTCATGTGCGTCTGTGATGTGCAGTGGCCGCCCCCCATGCCCCCCCCAGCCCAGAACCATGTGCAGTGGGACTTGGCTTACCTTTCGCATCCAATGACAGGTGTCTGTCCATATGCAGTTTTCCCTACTAAACTTTTAGTGCTGGTTAAAGACACAGACCGAGATTAAATTGTCTTATATAGTTTTCCTTTTTAACGTCTTTTAAAGTTGTTTTTCACATTGTTTCCCCTTCCACCTCAAGCGTTACAGTTTGTAGCTGTTCTCAGTGCTGTCGTCACAATTGCTGTTGCATATGACAACCAGATAGTTGATTCTCTCATTAAAAGTTTACCTTCTGAACCGTTCCCCATTCACTCAAATCATTTTTTGGCAAATATCTATGCTTTTGGCCAAGTATCTATTTTTGATGTCGCACTGCACCATGAGTGCCATCAGGAATGCAAAAGATATTTATGTCATTGCGTGACTGTGATTCATCGCCCAAATTTATGGCACTTCAGAGGAACGGACTGCGGTATAACTTTTATAAGGTAATTCTCTGAAGGGGCTTGCGGACTGACAAGACCAGAACCTGTACGACACTTAAGCAATTAACAGAAATATTAATCATCATTCTTTTGTCTGACTCATTCAGCTGCTTTGCAAGTATGATTTATTGAGAATTTGATCATGCAGGAGTTGGGGGCTTAGAATGGTGATGTTGTGAAACAGCCCGACAGTCTGGCTGGTTAGTGCGTGTGGCACAGACATTGCAGTGGGTGTCAAGCGGAGAATCTGTCATACGCATCATCAGCCGCCTGGCCGCCATATTGAGAGTCTCCACCCCGCTCCCTTTGTATAGCCAGTCATCCGAGAATAATGAGTATGCAGACTTCACTTTTGTGGCACAGTGAGACTCTGGCTATCAGGGCCGGTGACAGAAAGGTCCCACTTTTCAGTTGACGCTGCGATTGTTTTGTGATGTTTAAGTGATGAGATGTGCCATTTGCAGACCAGCTGAATCGTGTATTTTGTTACGGAAGCAGAGGAAAGGCTTAAAGTGTCATCATGGCCTGTCCTAGAATAATGATAATATCGATGGAGACTGCACACTAAAATCTCCAAACCCCTGCTAAGTTTTCAGTCCTGGAACCCTTCCCAGAGGAACCTGTTTTTGTTTTCTTTTTTTGAGTTCCGTGACCTGCGATCCGTGGCTGTCCCTTCCTTGATCTCTGTGTAGAGGTGCCCAGCTCAGGGCAGTGGTGGGGGGGGAATCCAGCAGGTGTCACCATTAGCTAGACAGTCACCGCCCTGAGCAGAATCCCAGTGAGATTGTTAACCAGATTGACTTTGGCGGGGGACTGGATTACACTCTTAGGCCGCGGTTATACGGGATGAGGCCATCCTAAACAGACCACAACAAAAAGCGGAAACAAAGATCAATACTCTGTTAGTGTCTCTAGCCAGCCTTTTCCTTTCTTTGCTGTCTGGACAGTCAATCCTCTTTAAACTGCAATCGAGGAGGGCTTGTTCCATTACTTGCCCAAAATGTGTTAATTAGAGGCTCTGCCAGTTGCATTCATGCCTTTGAGCGACCGCGAATTCACAGCGGTACGTTTCTTAGTGTCCGGGATGACGGAGGAATTCAAGGTCACCAGAAGCAGTAGCACAGAGGCATGATGGGATTGGTGGTACTTTGGGACTGTGGGTTTGGCGTCTCCTTAAAGAAAAGCACTGGTAAGAATGGGGAACGAGGGATGGGAGGGGGCCAAAGTGGCCAGCCTGCTCATTGGTAGACTTGAGTGGGTATCTGTCTAGACAAGAAAAACAATTTATTTTCTGAAGAGGCATTTAGTTCTCTCTCAGCAGTAATTCTGAGCCATGCCACAGGGACAGACAAGGGCTCTCAGTGCGGCAGATTATTGTCTACAGGTTTGTGCCGCAGTACAAGAATAGTCCTGTTTAATGAACCCCAGTCTTGGTGCCCCGGTCCGCTGGCTAAAGCATTTCTCTGAAGACCTGCATGAACAAATGGGCCTTCTGTGTCCTTCCACCACAGCAGTGTCACTTTTTCAGTCATGGCAGAAGTTGGATGGAGAGATGAGGAGGGGATTTTCACTCTGCCCTCGCATCAGAGACACTTTCCTGTTCAGTGTCAGGATGGTTCCCGTATAATTCTGTCCTGATGTCATTGTTTTATAGGATTTATATTTAACTGTGTATTATTATGGTGTATTTACCATGAGACAAACTCATCTGTATATAAATATGTACATATGTTTATGTTATTGATATAAATTCAGTTATATGTATATTTATGTATGTGTGTGTGTAAACCTATATATAAAAGATTTTATGTGAGGTTGCTCAGGAGAGGTGGATGGATAGATGCTTGAGGTCTATGTGTAAACGCATCATATATATAGGTGCATGTTTAGACACACAACCTTTCACACTTGCACTTGGTTCCCTTAGGAGAAAAGCTGCTATGTGATAGGTAGCGTGCTCCATGATTGGGAACGTGCTCCGTAACGGGGATCGTGCTCTCGTGATGGGGATCATGCTCCTTGTTGGGGAACATGCTCTTGTGATGGGGATCGTGCTCTTGTGATGGGGAACGTGCTCCATGATGGGGATCATGCTCTTGTGATGGGGATCGTGCCGTTGTGATGGAGAACATGCTCCATGACGGGGATTGTGTTCTTGTGATGGAGATCGTGCTCATGTGATGGGGATCATGCTCTTGTGATGGGGATCATGCTCTTGTAACGGGGATCCCTTCAGAGGATCCAGCCTTCAATGATGTGACATGTCTGCAGACAAACTGCCATGCACTCAGGCTTTCTGTCATTTTTGCTATACATTTACATGGGATAGAAGAAAAAAAATAACTTTTACTGAGGAACTGTGACAATATCTGATAGTCCAAAACTACCGAATGCACATATTTACAAATTTCTGTGTAAACGTTTTTCTGTGTGTAATCCACTTAATTAAGAAATGTCTGTAAAACATCCCATGACAGTTTACCCCCCTTATCAAAAATCACCTTATGCTTCAACATATACACTTGGCCTATATTGGTCTATAACATATAGACATGACCTCTGTCTGCTCCACTTCTGCTGGATACTGCCAATTTTGCGTGATGTTCGTGGTTGAAGGAGTGGACTGCAGCCACTGCTACACCTGCCCCAGTGTTTTCGAAGCTACTGTCAGCCATTGTCTGTCATGCCTTTTGTTAAGCCAACTTGCTGGTACTTTGAATCAATCTGATCCACATGCCAGTTATTTAACCCTTTATGGTCTGCAGCAGCCAGACAGCAATGCAATCTTCCTCGAAAGATCAATACCACTAAACATACTAAACAACTAAACAAAACAGAGGTGAGAAATAATTGGAAATGTACTCCTTCGGAAAAATCATCGAACACATATCTTAAGGCAGGTTACCTTAGACAAAACGAGCTGTAATTCATTAGGTAACATTCCTACATCACCTGACACTGTTAGTGAATCATCTGCTGTTAGTAATGGCAACTGGACACATTTGTAAACCAGTTGGTCGTAGCTGTATGTCGCCTGGCAGTATGTGTTAGCTGGCAGTATTTTTAACATACTTGGCAACCCATAAATGACAAATCATTTGTAATCAGTTGCCAGTTTCTACAGCTAGCTGGCTGTATTTTATAGTTTTTTAGTGGTTAATGTTGGCTAGCAGTCTCAATAAGGAGTATTGGTCATTGAGGAGATATGTCCACTACCTCTTTGGTCTGTTTTTTGTGTTCTTTTATGAAATGTCTTGCTGGAATTATATTTAAACAAAATATATTTCAAATGTTAGCGGCTGAAACTGAAATATATTCAGTTTGAGAAAACGTGATATGGTAAGACAATCAGAATCCGGTCCCAGACTATTTTCGTGAACAATTTCACTGTAATACGGTCATTTATTTAGTGAATCAAGTAAATCATTCTGAATATGAGAAGTGAGGGAGGAAAAAAGCTTCGAACGTGAATTAATGAAATGCGGCATCCCTCCCTCTGTCTCTCTCTTTTCTGTTGTAATGTTAAATAGGCTGCAGAGAAAGGATGATCCTGTCTAATTTAAAAAGGAGAAAAGGTAGCGTAATTACACGCAGCGTTCCGCGACGCGCCGAAATTATTTCAAACTTTGCGTCGGCCGATTTTCTGCGCCTGCCAAAGCTGTCAGCCTGCGCTCCGCGGAGGGGAGGCTGCACCGGGCGGCCGGATTACGGCGACATGCCATCCACCGCAAGCGGCCACGTTGCGGGGGGAGGGGGGGGGCAGTAATTTCTAGCTAATTTCATTATGCCGGATGGACGGCTGAGGCTACGCGAGGCGGCGATTAAGCCCGGAGCCGCTAGTTGCGTTGCTTAGCACGATGATCGGCTAGTTTTAAAAATCACCCGCAGCCCATGCCACTTACCGCCATAACATTTCCCATTTTATGCCTTTCGTCCCTGAATCTTCATTAGCTGTGTTTATATGTTTGGCTCCCCACAACGACGACAATAAATATGTCCGTACAGTGTTGCAAATTAGAAATTTGTTCGGATTTTTTCCACCCAGTTAAAACGTACTTGGCGTGGGATGCGGCGGCAGAGCGGCTGACTCCCTTTATTATAAACTTGCGGGCTCATTTGCGGACCCTCTGCCCTCTTATCTTCAGGCCAAACGTACGGTGTTTATATATATATGTATATATATGTTTCTTTAAAATGCATCCCATCGGCGCACATCGGCGGTGCGCGATCAGAGCCCGTTCCTGACGCAGAACTTGTTGCGTCCAGGGATTATAGGCCTACCGCAAACCGGGACCACGTGTTCTAATTTTGTACTTTTCAGTCAATTAGAATCTGTATAATTAAAATAAAAATGACTTCTTTAAGAACATTTCCGATGAACGCGCTCGCCTCCTAAGTGACAAAAACTGTGTTATTTTGGATTTAGTGGTATCTTACTGCAGCACTCTGCCAGAACCCATTTGTCTGAAAAACAGTTATATATTCCCGCTAAATGGTGATTTAAAATCGTAGATTAAAAGGATCGAGAGACAGTTAATTATCTGTTAGAGGTTTTTTCCCCCATATTAACACTAACAGGAAATATGAACTGCTCTTGTGAACACCTCTGATGCTCATCTTGATTTCTTTTCAGTCAACACCTAAAAAGATTTTAAAGGACTATGTTTGGGACGCTGTTATATCAAATCTAATTTGATAAAATTGGATTAGACCTGAAAGTGAGCTGGAGCTGAGGGTTGGGAACAACTGCATGAATAGGACGAGTCGCAGTTAGTATAGCCACAGTGAGCCATGGGATCTGCTAGGCAGAGATGGAAAGTTCAGGTCCAGAAAGTAAAATCCAGACCAGGATTTTGTTCCAGCCAACTAGTTGAGTACTCAGTAACTGTGACTCTTTGGGCCGGTTTCCCAAACAAGGATTAAGACTAGTCTTGGACTAAATTGCCGTTTCAATGGAGATTCACCATTGTAACTCAAAGCTAGTCTAGGCTTAGGCTTAATCCTTGACTGGGAAACTGGCCATTTAAGATTTAACTAGATGGTTGAAACAAAATCTTGGTCTGGGATTTTGCTTTCTGGACCTGGACTATGCACCACTGCTAGAAGGAACCTTCAGTGTTTTTGTGCCGCACTCCTGCATGTTGCCCTTGTTATCTATTGAACTGCATCTTTGCCCATCTCTCATTTTGACTGTTTTGAGACATGGATTAGCTGGGGTTTACAGTTAGGAAAGTGAGCACTATCATCACCTCGTATGACATCAACCAGGTGTGGGAAGAACTGAGCTGCTACTGTTGACCGGCGCTTTCCAAGTAGTAGCTCTTGAAAACTAGAGCGGCTAGTCGTTTGTACACAGGCTAAGCCACTGTGTCCCTGGGATCTATGCTAAGCAGATCTGCGCTGAGCAGATCTTTGGTGCCTGTGAAACCACTTGCATAAGCTTTTTGAAAGAATCAAGGGGATGTCATCTTTGGTTGTCTCACATTACAACTCAAGTCACCCATAGGGTTCGGCCAAGCCCCAGACAAACAGAAGACGCCAGAAACTGCCTAGATCTCAGGGGCAGCTCGTGAGCAGGAATCTCTGACCTGCACACCTGACAGTAAACACCTGTTGAACTCCCTTCCACGTCTCCGGATCTATGAAAACACAGCCACCCCCCGCCTCCCCAACACACTCTGTTTTGCTGCAGTCCCCTTCCCAGAAGCCCTTGCATCCAAAGCGCCTGCCTGTCAGTATCGTACACACACCTCCACACCGCTATCCAGGCCTGACAGGCTTCCTTTCAGGGCCAAGGCCCCCTGTGGCGTCCAGGCTGAAGGCCTGAAAGAGCCAAGAGGCCCTCCGGCCAGCCGCGGGGGAGCGGGGGTGTGCCACACCTCCATGCGTATGACAGGCACTCACAAAAAGGCCAGCATCTCTCCGCTGCTTATCTCTCCCCTTTTTACCCTCTGTCCTCTTTCCTTTTTATCACCTTCAAGCATGAAGCAAATTATTTGTTGCGGGGGCCAAAGATTTTGAGGCTCGCCTTTCTTGTTTCATTCCTTTTTCTCTCCCCTAACCTTTCTCTTCTCTTCCTGTCCTTCTGAAGGGCTGTGAATGAGGGGGGAGGGGGTTGGCAGTGTATGTCAGGTTCTGCCCCAGGTGTGCAACCCGCTCTGCCACCCGCCCATCCTAGAGCGTACGAGGCTGTTTGTCACTATTGACATCATGATACCATTGTCTGTGTTTCATTGGTGCGTCTTTAAAGGTCACATGACAGTAGCGTAAGAGCTGTCGGCGTGACACGGCAGCCGTTATCTGGGCCCTCCGCAGACAGGAGCAACAGGAGTGGTGGAGGAGAAGCGGCTTATCTGCGCCTGGAGAACACGTTTGTTTGCGGAATTTCTCTGAAGCACCCAGTAGGGGGTGTATGGTGCCTCTGAGGCACCTTCGGATACCGTGATCCGATCCATTCCCAGAACATGCAAATTGAGCCGTCCGTCAAAGCGGAGCTCTCTGCCCCCAACCTCGCGCCGATCCCAGAGATGGGGGGGGGGGGGATGCCAAACAGAAAGAGGTGTTTATATCCAGCCCCAGAGCTAGAGAGATCGCAGCAAGACAGATGCATGTCAGAGATAGCGAATCAGATTGCAGGCATGCCGCCTTATTATGGGATGCTTGCATAATGAGTTTTTCTTCTTTTTTTTCCTTCCTTCTCGATGACTGACAAAAAAGGATAATCATAACAACAGTAGCAACAAAGAGCGTACACAACGTTAGCGCGTAAGCCAGGGCAGGGGGGAAGGACACGGCGCCGCTTGTCTAACAAGCTTTTCTGGAACGGTCCGTTAGGTGCTGAACCACTGTCGCTGAGTGTTTCTGGGAAGGCTGGTTGTGACACTTTGCTGAGATTTGGTTTAGAGATGCAGTGGAAGACAATGCTTAGGGTGGACGCAGTGTTTTCGTAACTGCAAATTTGGCCACTGTATAACCACATGGTTTCTAATTGGTTAAAAATGAACATACATCCACACACACACACACCTCCTTCTGTTGTATATGGGCATCATATCTGGGTGGGCCAACCAGTTGACCTTGAGCCCCCAGTGGTCTTTCTTTCTTTTTCATTCTTACCCCGCCGTGTCTCTCCTTTTTCCCTCATGCCCGCTTTGATTGCCTTAAATGTCTCCCGCCTCCTGTTCCTGTTACCTGCTCTCATCTGGAATGTTTTTGGGCGGTCATGTTGGGGAGGGTACTAGATCCACAAAAATAGAAATATACTCGGCAGTGTCGGGCATTTCATATCCAGAAGCTATAAATCCAGACCAAGATTTTGTTTCTACCAACTGACACTGAGCATAAAGAGTCACAGTCGCAGGGTACTCACCGGGTTGGTAGAAACTAAACCACGGTCTGGATTTGTAGATTCTGAACTTGAAATGCCCAGCAATGATTATCGGACAGATGTGGGGACACTGGCCACCATTACCACCAACACAGGCAATTCTAGACCTTATTTAGGGGGGCTCCAGCCACCCTATTTTTTGTCTCAATCCCCCCCTAAAAAATTATATTTCTAAACCCAGACGGCAATCTGTCCTGGAAAGGTAGGAACCTTACTAGGGGCAGAGTGTCAAATCTTAAAATGGCCTCTGACCACTACCTCATGTACACCCCCACTACACCTCCTTGTGTGTTTGTGCACACCTGGGGATTGTTTGGGCAGCAGAGAGGGGTCAGAGTCGCAGTCACACATGATACAGTCCTAAAATCACAACGGTCGATCTGCTGCAGCAATAACGCGCTTTACCATTTATATGCATGTGAGTGGCCACAGTGGCCTCAGTCTGCTGCACATTTCCAGTGGCTTTCTCGGGATAAACCACTCCACCGGGACAGGAGGGGGGAGGTCTGCTGGTAATTAACCGGATTATTCAATTAAGAAAGTCCGAAACGGGGCGATCTGCCGTGTCTGCTGAGAAAGGGTGCATTTTGCCAGCCGTGGTCAATGCCAGCATTTTTGTGTGTGTGCGTGTGTGTGTGTGTGTGTGTTCTGTGAAAAAGTCATTTGCAGACGGCACCCTCTCAAACGGAGCGAATCTGTAAGCCAAACACGCCTGAATTAGCATGGAGCCCGGAGGAGCACACATTACCTCAGGTCTGCGCGGCGGATACTAGGTAATTAGGCTCTAATTGTGTAATAAATACTGAGCCTTTTTTATCAGTATGTCGGGCACCTGTGAAGGGAATTACGTTTGTATCATTCAGCTCAGGCCTGCCAGGGTGTTTCTTGTTGTAGGATGGAGCAAATTACTTTGGAACAGACGTGGTACCAAATTGTTAGCGTTAATTATTTCCAAGTTTATCACCTACATTCATGAATAGGCTGTAATTGTCTAGCTAAAGGAATGTAAAGGGATGTCTGTAACAAGTGATTCTGAGGCTTGGTTTGAATCACCTCATAACAATAAATGACAGACAATTAAAAGCCATAGGTCATCCATCCATCCATCCATCCATCCATCTTGCAGAACCGCTTGTCGAGTACAGAGTTTTGGGAAGGTCTGATGCCTCTGTGAGGAATCACAAACCCAGCGGCACCCTGAATTGGATGGCAGTCCATTGCAGATGTCATAGGTTAGGCACTTCAATATATATTACATTCTTTTGCCGACCTACTGAATCTGGCTGTTACAGATTGCTGTCTGGTTCAGAATGATTCTTGAGAATCTGCAGACGGACGGGCTCTGCCGAGGTCTCTAAGTGCCGTTTCATATCTGACTCCACGAGCATTATTAGCCGGATCACGAGAAAGCAGAGATTGGGTTTTGCTCATTCCTCATTCATTAATTCTCAGTGCTCCTTACCTATAACCCCGCCCTCATCACCGCGAAGGGTCTCCGGCCCCACGCAGGAGGTCGTCGCCAAATTGCCCTGTCGTGTCCTGCGGTGGCACTCCGCTGTGTCATTTCATAACGGTGTTTTAGCGACAGACCGTTTGGCCGCATCCTCCGAACACTAATGACGGACGGTGGACTGTGCGTCTTCAAGGGCCCCCAGGCCAAAGCTGGGACGATCTGTCTTCATTAGCGGGGATGGCGAAGGAATTGATTTAATGAATGTGGCCTCACGGCTGGCGTCCACGTGTAATTCCGTTGAGAATTGCTGAGCGTGAGCTCCTGGGGTAGGGGCGGGGGGGGGGGGGGGGGGGGGGGGGGGCAAA
>JAODJW010000127.1:22904703-22919214 GCA_026777045.1 Hyperopisus bebe | reverse complement strand
TGAGTGACACTCCGTCCCTGTCCCCTTGACTCCCACCTTGTCCCTACTGACTCTGTCTGTCCTCAGTGAGTGACACTTCGTCCCTGTCCCCTTGACTCCCACTCTGTCCCCTTGACTCCCACCTTGTCCCTACTGTCTGTCCTCCCTCCTGACTCGTACTCTTCCCCAGTGACTACCGCTCTGTCCCAGGTGAAGAATGCTGTTCGTTTCCCTGGTCTAGGCAGCCGCTCGGACGAGGGCTCTGAGGTGGAGTCCGAGCCCGACCTGCCCCTGAAGAGGAAGCAGCGGCGGAGCCGCACCACCTTCACAGCGGAGCAGCTGGAGGAGCTGGAGAAGGCCTTCGAGCGCACACACTACCCCGACATCTACACCCGCGAGGAACTGGCCCAGAGGACCAAGCTGACAGAGGCCCGCGTGCAGGTACCACAAACCAGCATATCTGGGGGTAACCTCCCTCAACCGAACCACTGTGATGTGGCGTTCTGTGATTTGCTAAATGTTGTTTTGTGTGCTGGTTTGGTCAAGAAGAACCATATTGAGGTATGTTTCAAAAGGTGCCGTTTTTAAGGTTTACATTTCAGAAGACCAGTTCATAAATATTACAAATAATACAGCATTATGTACCCAAGTCCAAATGTCTATCACCATGATTCCTGCAATTTCTCCTTTGGGGCCTGTAGTCAACAACCTGAAATGAGATGCATCATTTGTGGATCATAAATCCGTCCAATGCTTTTTCAAGGAGGTAAGGTCTGAGAACTGGCCTGGTAAAGGAATTAACTAGTAATATGACAGCTGACTAGGCCACCTGTTACTGCTTTAAAATCAGGAAAAAAAATACTGTCTCGTCCATTTTTGTTCAGGGTCAGTATGAACACACACAGTCACTTAAGCATCATACAGCAAATGCACACTGGTCTCTAGGAGACACCAGTTACAAACAGGAGGAAGACACAACCTGGTGACAGGGGAGGTATGAAAGCTAAGTTTTCAATATTTCTCCAGCGGATTCTATGCCTGTCTCTGTGATTTCACAGGTAATACAATGCTTAGTTAATTAGGTTATGTCAATTAGAACAATCACTCATTATTTTTTTTTGCCTGCTTTGAAGTTCTCACTGTGAATTTGTGGCTCTCCAAAGCTATGAGAGTAAGTCCTCATTAATTATCCGCTGCCAAAGATCATTTAGTCAGATGAGCTGTGTTTGATGGCTGTAATGAGGACCTACATTGCGCGAGGTCTTGTGGGCTGGCTGATTTTCACCATGCAAGCTCCGGCGTCTGCTCTTTGTGCTTCTAATTTGTGTCTTCGGTCAAAATGTGTCTTTGGCATTGGGGTTCTAACTGGGGTCGGAGAGTCCGGACCAGATGTGTGGCAGAACAGATGAGGCTAAGGGTACTGAGTGGTTTGTCCAGGTTCCTTATATTCCCATAATTTGTAAGAAACTGGGAATCTCAGATTTTCTGCATGGTATCACAGACATAGAAGAACAATACTCCTTTTTCTAAGCTTTGCCCGCTATCATAACATACTTTGTCGGCCTTTACTGTTCATTACTAACAAACTTACAGGGAAAATGTTTATTTTTCTACATTTCCTTTAATGTTAACTATTGTCAATTTTAATGGTCACTATATCCATCCCTTTTGACGTTTACAGTCCTTTACTGAACTTTTCATTGGCCTCAATATTCCTTTATGTTTGGCATTTTTATAGTCTCCGGGGGTCTGGTGTTTCCGGTTTATAAAAGTGGGGTGTGCCTGCCATCCTGACCAGGATAAGCAGTTAGAAGATGGATGGATGGATAGTCACGTAGATGGATGAATAGAGGACAGGGTGCATACCAGAGGCTGTAGATTTTCCATGGAGAACCTTGTGCCCCCCCCCCCCCCCCCTCCCAGTCTGCAGCAGTTGTTTGGAGCAGTCATGTGAGCCAGTCTTCTGTAGAGCTACATTTCATGTGCCAGGTTCCTCACTTTGGGGGCATAAAACGTGTTTCAGATCCCTCTTCTCCTTGGCTCTTGTAGCCCACGAGCCGCCAGAACATTGAATTTGCCCTTTGTTCATTCGTTCCCTTCCAGCAATCAAGGACCTCGCTCTCCTTGGATGGGAAGCCCCACAGCGGTCAGTTTGCACCAACTGTGATATAATGTGACAGATAACCTATGCAGCCAGTTCAAGCATAATTCGCTTGAGATGCTGTTGAGCTGCTTTGTCTGGTTCTCAGTTATAAAGGCAGGGCCTCCTGCGCTCAAAGCAGCCGGCCGAAGCAGAACAGCTGACCTGGGACCAGCATTATGTCTTGTAATTTCCCCTCGTTATTTCCTCATGACTGCCATTTGCTCCCCTTTCCGTGTTACGTAAAACTTTTACTCGAGCTCCAGGGAAAACACGCTCGTTTTAAGATGCTCATTAGCTGTTCCAGGCCCAGAAAACCAAATATCCTCTCCTGTTAATTCTTTATTCAAGCTGTGGTCTGTGGGACACTTTGGATAGCCATCCCACCGTGCAGTTTCATGTAATGCTGAAGACAAAAAAAAAAGGAAAGAGTTATAGCTACAGCTGTTGTGGTGCGGATGGGGGGGAGGGAAGGAGTGGATTCCTGATGGATTTCTCATTTAAACCTTTGGCTGGGATTTCCCCTTCCCTCCGCTTTCAAGCTTGCCGGCCCTTGTAAACCGCTCTGTGTAACACAGAGGATCTCTCCTCTCCTGGGATCAGTACCCCCACCCGCAAATTGCCTCCCAGCTTCACCAACCACATTAATCAATCAGGAGCCGCTCTCCCCTTACCGGTGTCCCTTCTGCTCCCCCCCCCAGCCCTTGCACCCCTGACCCGTGGCTGCATCTCCCTCCATACCAAGCCAGAAGCCGACATAACAGCTTCAACATATGTCTTTGTCTGTCTCGGGACCTTCGGGAAGGAAGACAGATGTCAATAGACCCAGCCTCCTTCACATCCCAAGTCCATAATGAAAGATTTATTTTAAGGGTGATTTTCCTAAAATATATTGTATTTTAAAATGTTTCAGCCGTACTGGCAGAACGATTTGGGAAAAGAACAGGGGGAGGGTTCGGGATTTAAAATTTATTAGGACGCAGATTGTCCCGAGGAAAGAGTTTCTCTCCTGAGGTCAAATAAATTGCTCAAGAAACCATGGGCAGTGTTTGTTTTTGCTTTTTTTTCCATAGCACTATGTGACAGAAAGTAGATATCTGTTAGTATCTCAGTCACCTGTGCAGCCCAGACAGTAAGAAATGGTCTGGCTTTGAAAGGAGTCATCAGCATTTACATGCAAGACTGGATTCTTTGGCAGAAGCAAAACTGTGGACACCACTGAAATCTCATCGATCAGTGATGAACCCCATTGGTCTGTGGCGAACCATGTGACTTAAGCACATGAATTTGAGTCCCCTTTGACGTCAGCATATGATCTTTTGCATGTGTCAAAATGCTTTTATGACTTCCTACATTTTGGCAAATCGTGCAATTTAGAAAACAAGGCCAGTGTCTAAAGAGACCGTATTGAACAATCTTCCCACAGGATGTGAGGCTTGGAGGCTGGAGCGGGTGATTTTACTAACACCCTTGGGACGTGAAGGGCGGGCGACTCAAGCAACATACAAAACAACCATTTTGCTCTCCGACATAAACAAAGAAAACTGTGAACTTGAAACAGCTGGATTGCTTCTGGACACTTTCTAGGGCAAAAACAGCAAACTTGCTATAGATAGATAAACAGATGATACACTTTATTCATGCCAGTGGGAAATTCACTTGTGTACAGCAGCAAAGGAACATAAAGTGCAATTTGTCTTCAAAACACAAGACATACTCCATGGTACAATAAGGATGTGCAAAATAAATAAATCTATAAATAGGTAAGAAAGTATAAATTACAAGGGGTGTACATCGTGATACTCGTCATACATAAATATGCAGTATGTCATTCTCTGTTTATAATCTTTATACTGCCACACAGTTAGTTGCAGGTGAGTAGAGGAGCTTGTCCAGGATCTTGTCTCTTTATCTTAACTTCCACACCCTCCTTGGCTCACAACCATGTTTGTAGCTTCCTTCATAACAGCACTAAGTGATGTCATGTGAATATCTGAGATATTTGAGTCATAGATAAAAATTTGTTAATGGGATTCTCCTCGTAATCCAATTTCTGTAAGGCTTTGAAAGCCTGTACAGGTCGACCGAAACTCAATTTAGTTGAAAATAAGGTCTCTGATAAAATGGCTCCAGTTAACCAAAGAAAATACAGGCCATCGGTCATCAGTTTCAGCTGAGCCAGTGCTTTGGGGCTCATTGTTCACTTGCTCCTTTCCTTATTGTCGGCTGTGTCACATGCGTGTGTCCGTGTGAAGGGTGACTGTCAGCTGAAACACGGCGGCAGATTTGTGACGTGCAGATCAGCTGGACTACCCCCCCTCATCTTCAGCACTAAGCAGTGATAAAGCCGTGTGGCTCCCTCTGTACTGAGGGAGAGGTGAGGGTATTCCTGCTGGTGCTTTTGGGGACATTTCTATTCTGGTTTGTGGGCCATAAGTGTTGGCATGGAGGACAGTCCTCCTTCATACCCACTCAGACCATGGAGCTGGGTTTGGCTGACGTGGGGATTTTTAGGAGTAGTCATAGGATGACATCACCAAGAGTGTCAGACTATGGCTCTAGTTCATCAGTTAGCTTGGGCCACACTCCACTAAACCATGGTCACGCGTGATTTGTATCTGATTCAATCCAAGTAGCACTTAGTTGTCCTAGTTTCAGTAACGTTGACGCGGTCTGGGCACATGTTGCGGTTGGGACGGCTCCGTGGAAACCGTACATGTGCTTGTATTGGCAAGGTCTTGCAGTCCCGAGCTCCCGAAAGCCAAAACCAGACTGCTGATTGTTCATTTGGCTGCCGTGTAAAGACACACCACACACAAGGGCGAAGAAAGGAATGAGTTTAAGTAGGGAAGAGCGGTGGGGGGGGGCAGTAAATCAGCTCACCCAGATGAAGTGAATTATGTCCTGCTGTCCTCCTGTAAGCTGAAGTTTTAAGAGGCAGAAACCTAAACTTGATGGAAGGACCTGCCATCCTCTGCGAGTCTGTCCCATATATCCCCATTCATTACCAATAAACATCTTGTATGTGGCTATTATATTTAGCAGAATCTAATAACATCCAAGCATTGCCCTTAATGAGGCATAAAAATCAATTTGGCAAGAAGTCCTTCTCCATCGGACTGGAGCACCCAGTGTTTGAGTGCAGGAGGCCTGCGTAGGCGGCTGCCGCTTTAACAAAGCCTATAGAGCAGGGGTGGGCAATCTTACCCAGAAAGGCCGTTGAGTTTGTGGGTTTTTACTGCAACTCCCTAATTAGATTACTAATTACAGGACTGTTTGGCTAAAGAGTCCTCACACCTGGGTTTGAACAGCTGACCTAAAGGTTATCCCCAAAACCTGCATACAAACCAGCCCTTTGCAGATAAGATTGGCCACCCCTGTAATAGAGCTAGCAATGCACACAGCGATACCGGTGCATTCACCCACCAAGGCCTTGTATCCCTTAGCTCAATGCTAGCAATGGTCACAGTGCGCATCCACCATGGCCTTCCATCCCTTAGTGAAATACTAACAAAGCTAACAATGCTCATAGTGCTAATGGTGCACCCACCCACCATGGCCTTGTATCACTTAGCTCGATGCTAGCAATGGTCACAGTGCGAATCCACCATGTCCTTCCATCCCTTAGCGCAATACTAACAAAGCTAACAATGCTCATAGTGCTAATGGTGCACCACCCACCATGGCCTTGTATCACTTAGCTCGATGCTAACAAAGCAAGCAATGCTTAAGTGCTAACGGTGCACACACCCACCATGGCCTTGTGTCCCGTAGCTCAATGCTAACAATGCTCACAGTGCGCGCCCACCATGGCCTTCCATCCCTTAGCTCAATACTAACAAATACATCTCTTAGCTCAATGCTAACAAAGCTAACAATGCTTACAGTGCTAATGGTGCACACACCCATTATGGCCTTGCATCTCAATGCTAACAATGTCAATGCTCACAGCCAGGGGCATACTCAGAAATTTTGAGCCTCCTAATAGTAAATCACCTTGAACCCCCCAGCCCAATTTTATGTATATTTTTACATTTTTGAGGGTCCCTGTCAAATTCTTTGCCCTGTGAATCTGCCCAGATGTCCATGCCCCTCCAATGCCCCTGTTCACAGCATTAATGGAAAACACCCTTTGCTTAGCTCAACGCCAACAAAGCTCACTGTACTCAAAGCATGACCCACCATGATTGTAGTTCCTCGGAGGTAGCTCCTGAATGTTTCTTAGTTCCTACGCTGGAGTAGATACTTTTTGCTTGACCAAGAACTGCTGGCTCGGGCTTATAGCAACAGGCTTTGCTGATTGGTCGACCACAAGTACAGGCGCGAACTTGAAAGTTACACAGAGAAAAGTGATTGAAGTAGTGGAGCAGAAAGTGAGCAGATGGAATTATTTCTGCATTTCAGTTACATTAAATGCAGTAATGAATACCTTTTTTTCTTTGCTCTCCATATTTCTGGATCTGAAAAATCGATCGATAACCGATCGTCTGATATTGCCGCTGCCGGCAGTGAAATTCAGCAGCGCTCATTAGCGGTAAAATGTTACGCGGTTTTTTATTCTGTGGAAAATGAAAGATCAAGAAAGCTTCCAGTTTTTTTGTGACAGTGGGCAGGAGAACATGAATCTGAAACTGGGGCAATGGTTACCAGTGTATCTAGAAGCCACATTTTCAGTGTCATAAAGGAACCAACGGGATTTATGTAGATTGGGGAAGCAACATGGCTGTGGAGCGTCTGTGCAGATGTTTAAACAGTCGGCCTTTTTATTGGGATTCAGATGGACATCTTTAAGTTTGCCTGTTTCTCCCAATAGTTATCACGCTAATCCCAACCTCCGCATCCACATTCCCGCTCCAGGCTACTTAATTAGCATAGCGGTGGGCAGGCTATGGAGGGGCGAGTAGAGAGAAGGAGACCATCAGTTCTGGCTTTTGTCGAGTCTCTGTCGCTCCCATTCTTATCCTTCCGGTTACTGATGTTCATTTTCACTACCTGGGCCACACACATTATGATGAAGTGTTAAACGAGTGCAGCTAAATGAGTGCAGCTAAACGCTAAACGAGTGCGGCTAAATGAGTGCAGCTAAACGCTAAACGAGTGCGGCTAAATGAGTGCAGCTAAACGCTAAACGAGTGCAGCTAAATGAGTGCAGCTAAATGAGTGCAGCTAAACACTAAATGAGTGCAACTAAAGCTCTGTCTTGTGAAGTAAATGCATTTTGTTAAACACAGTCATGCATCTCGTGACCTGAAATCTAACCTTGAAACCGTCTTACAGTACATTGCTTTAAGTTGGAATGTATGACATAAAGTTTGCCTACAATATTTCTTATATGTGAGCTGAGTTTGTTTTTCATATTCCCAAAAGGGTAATTTGCGTAGAGGGGTGGAAGTTCTACGGAGTCATGTAAACAGACTTTTTTTTTTTTTTTTTTTTTTACAGTAGTATTGTATTAATAAACTGCATTTCTTAAACCTTGATTGCTAATGAGGAAATCAGACCTCACATTTATCATGCGCCAATAGCTGTCTCTGGCGTGATGGGGAGAATCGGAAACATCCTGTGTTAAAGGAAGAATTTCGTAGATGCTTGTGTGTGTCTCACATGAACCTGTTTATCTTCAGCAGCTGCATGTTGTAAATGTGGCCCTCCAGATGTCTCCCAAACTCCTCTTCATTGGGGATGTTTGCTGTCCCATGTATGGCTTGGACCCCTGGTCTGCCAATACTTATGGCTTCCAAGTCCTGGGATGGTATGGCCAACTGGGGCTAGATGGCTGTTGATGGGCTCTTCTGCCTCTCATTTGATGTTGTTCTCTCCTGCTCTCGCTGACCTGTGAAATCCAACCGTGTTATCTCAATGTTCGCAAATTTGTTGTTTCACAACCCTACCACAAACGGTCAACGAGACCATTTCCCAAGTATACGTCCCTCTAACTACCACTAGTATAACTATGGTTTCTGGGAAAAAAATACTCACCCAAAGATATTCTGAAAAAAAATCATGATGGACCCTTTCAAATAATTTTGTTTGTTTGTTTGTTTGTTTGTCCTTTAGAAGAAGACAAGCTGACCTTTGTGTGTGTGTCTCAACCACCAGTTCACAATGGACTTAATGCATTCCACTGCACAGGAACCCCGCCCCCCCAAGCCGCTTACCTCCACTCTGGCCCCGCCGTGTGTTTCATTTCACATCGGCTCCTTCCCATTATCTGCTTATTCCACCTCGTTTATTCCCGCTTTGCTCGCTCACCTGCTCCAGCCTTTCTCCATTTCCCCGGATTTAACGCGGACCATCTGAGCAGTTGGACACATGTGGTCGATTCATTCTGGCTAGGAAAGAATGTGCTGATCCCGTGATCCACGGACATGGGTAAAATCCGCATCTATTCCTGTTGTCTTCTCGAATCATAACAATAAGGTATAGATCATTAAACGCTACACAGGCCTTTGATGTATAAATATTTCATCTTAAAATACAGTAAAAGTTCTCATATCCTGTAACGCCAAGCCAAGGAATTGCTGGAAAGCTGGGTAGAATTTCCTGGGATAGTACAATATTACTCTCGAAAACACTGAATTATAGCACATTTCTTACACTTCAATCCTTTTATACATGCACATTAGTGATAATTGTACTCATTTTAATATTTTACAATGTCGGAGATCGCGAGGTAAACAAGAGCGGAACAAGTACGAAGATTGCTAAAGTATGATGCTCCATAGGCAAGAGCTGACATGTATTGTACAGTTCTTCGTTATGTTTAGTCACTTTAGTGTACATTTCTAATAGAATATTACGACGAATTTTTATTTGACGACTATTACGACAACTATTTTAAAATTTTGCTCATTACTTGAATGCAAGATATGATCATTTTTACTGTAGATGGAAAAAACTTATTTTTGGTCCAACTCAAGTTTGTTTGGCTGGTTAAACGCTGCTCTGCAAACCAAAACATGACATGGGGATCTACAGCCTCCTGCAAGACCTTTTACTCTGGTAACAAGAATGGCGATGTTATGTTACATGGTGAAACAGGTCAAGACTGTGAGCGACTTTGTTCATTTTGCTCAGCAAGGACATTCCTGCATTAGAGTGGGTTTAGAGAGAAGCAACTCCTTGAAGGGTGGCCGAGCAAGGACAGATTAGAAACACTAAATCTCTTTACTCCTGAGCAAAGACTGAGTGGAGGCATGATCCATGTGTACAAATTCTTGAGGGGAATAGACAAGGTCAATGCAGAGGACTTCCTAACTGCTAGCAGTGACTCAAGAACTTTGGGCCACATGTGGGAACCAGCCAGATAGCAAATTTAACTCACAACAAAATGACATATCTCTTTACACACATGGAAGCAGAAGTCAGGAATCAGCTTCCAAGCAATGTAGAGAAGCTGTATGTTCTTCTGCATTCAGTGAGATTGTAACCAGCTAATTCTGGCCACATTTTTAGAGTTGGGTTGCAAGCAAGTTAGGTTGAATGGTGTCTTGCTTGCATTTTTATCCATGATCTCAGAAGATCTCAGATTCTGTCTTCTAGATCTGGATTTTCAGAAGATGGAGTAACAGATGCAGGAGTAACACTAAAACTAGCAAGGGTGTTTTTTTCTCTCTTGCTCCATTTCATTTCCATGGTGTTATGTTGATACAAGGACTTGACGTTGGCCAGTCTCAACTCATTTGGTTCACCAGTTGAGTTGTCCCACATATTTCTGCTGCGACCTTACCTCAGTTGGGTTCATTCTTTTACACATATGTTTCTGATGTACAGAATTGATGTGGCTGATGTATTGACCTGATATAGAGCGCTTCTTCTGAAATTCTAGTATCAGTATTTAGGAAAGCTTAGAGGTAACCTGAGGGTGGCTAGGGCCAGTAGCATCATGCTTCCCCCTCTCATGCTGGGCTCCAGTTTCCTCTGAGCTGACAAAGAGGAATGAGCTCAGTGCTTCTTTTGAGAGAGAGTCGGTCTGTCAGACTGATGAGACAGTTGTGATCTGCTTTTTCATTGACAAATTGGTTTCATTGATTTTTTTTTGTTTGCACCCCACCTGGCTGCCTGTTGTTATATCTAAACTCCACCTGATTTGTTGGTGCTGACTGATCTGGGATCAGGTTATGTTGAGCTACAAGGCCAATGGCCAGCTGAGGATAGGAAGTATTCTTTTGATTTGAGAGTGTGTATTTTTTTGAAGGCTTAATCCATGGCTGAACCTCACTACGCATTCTTGACCGTACTTGTGTTCATGTACCCATTTTACGTCATCTTCCATTGCCGAAGACCACTTCCAATACTAAGAACACAAGTACAAGAGGACGGTTAAAAATTCCTGGTTGTTGGTCTTGCTCTACCCCAAATATCAATGATACATCGGTTGTATCCTCCCCAGATGGCAAGAACAATCCCATGATTCACTGTGCCCCAAGTTCGTTCTTGGAAGGCAAGTTCGCAGGACCAGTCTTGCCAAGACCACAAGTACGGTCTTTGTGTTCTTGGTATTGAGATTCACCCCATAATTCCTGTGAACCCAGTGATTCTGGAAGCTATTTCACCTAATGTGTGCAGTTGATAAAACTTTATTTATTGATACCTATAGCATCTATTCAGCAGACTAAAATAACTGAATGTCATAGTACTTTATACCTTGTTGAGATGTGGGTTGGGTGTTTGATAAAAGATGAAGGCATGGTTTGTCTTGTAGGCCTGTGTGTGTGTGTGTGTGTGTGTGTGTGTGTGAGCGTGTGGCCTATCTCTTCCTTTCCTATCGCTTGATCAAACCTGCATCTTAGCCTGCTGCTCGTAGAAAGCCTTTTTTTAAATAGACGCCCCCCCCCCCAGCTCCCCGTGCATAGTGTTTAGCGCAGTGCATTGAGGAGACTATTGTCCTCCCCTCTGCCCCCCTCACCGACACCCCACCATTGAAAGTCACAATGGGCCAACCGTTTGAAACTCAGCAGAAGATGAAGTGTGTTCATAGTGTATTAAGCCGTGATGAATTGGTACATTGGGCCGCAGATCAGTGTGGGTTAGCCCCCACACGCAAAGGCGGCAGGGGCCTCGTCCCCAGGGAGGTGGGCTTCTCCCCCGGCTCCCTGGCGGCCCCGTTCCTGGCGGCCTCATTACCATCACACTCCTGCTAAAACACTAAAAACATTTGGCTCCCCGTGGCCCCATGACTCATTGGGGGGGGGTGGCGTTTTTAAAAAGTCTGTCTGTCTATCTGTCTGTCTGTCAAAATTCTCTTATCTTAGTAATGTTCCTGTACATGTTCCAAATACATTTTAAAGAAAAAATTTATTATTTTTTTACTTTTTGCAGTGGTGTTACAAAGATACCGCATGTTTTAAAATATGTGCGTGTGTGTGTGTGTGCGCGCACGCGTGTGTGTGGATGTGTGTGTGTGTGTGTGTGTGTGTGTGTGTCGTCTTCCACAACCTGTTCTCTGTTCGCCTTCATGGGCCAGAGCGGCCCGCAGGTTCACAGACGCCCTGGAGATGTCTGATGTACGCCGCGGGGGTGACCTCTGGCCTTTTCACGGCTGCCCTTTCTGATGGCTCTCAGAGGGGATCATTTACAGAGATCACAGCCTGGGCCTCTTAGGAAGAATAATGACCCCTGGCCATTTGCCTTGGGGTACGCGGCCCCACACCACACTGAGCCGCAGTTAGGGGCCTCACTGCTCGTGTAGCTAGTTTGCGCCGCTTGCCCAATATGGAGCTGGTTTTGTCCATTGCTTTAGTCCTTTTGATGACCCCGTTGCTATTCCACATATTTGTTCTGTTGTGTCTCTTTCTCCCTAACTAGTCAGAGGTTAGTTCACCGGTTAATTGGTTCAGTCATGTGCAGGCGGGGCTTCTCTTCCATCACACCAAAGATACCATTATCAGTGTATCTTATGGCGCCCTCTAGTGTCTGGGCCCCTAGAAGTCGTCTCCTTTCTGCCCCTTCATGTGCGGCCCTGTGTACTGGTACTAGAGAACGACAGATTTGTAGAGGGTGGTGGGGGGGGGGGGGGTCTACCTGGCAGGCTTGAAAAGCTGTTGTTTGGGCATATAGCTGCAGGACATGCAGTCAGCCTTTGGATCAGGCCAGATCTTGACTTCTGGCTGATCCTGCCAATTGCCTAACGTTTACCATCACCACTCTCTCCCCATTACAGGGTGAAGTTGGGCAGTGAACTTCATGGGGGGGAGGGGGACACTGGCAATGGTGCTGGCATAGGGCACCACATCGGCTTTGGCTGCTCCTGCCCGGAGTTGACTCCTTCCTCCCTTCTCTGTCCAGGTGTGGTTCAGCAACCGGCGAGCCAGGTGGCGCAAGCAGGCAGGAGCCAATCAGCTAGCAGCTTTTAACCACCTGCTGCCAGGGGGCTTCCCGCCCACCGGCATGCCCACTCTGCCAACGTACCAGCTGCCCGAGTCATCGTACCCGTCTACCACTCTGTCTCAGGGTAGGATGCCTGGCTCTGCACCCACCACACAACTTAAAGTTTTCTCTGTACTGCCCTCCCTCTGATGCAAACTATCGCCCCCTGCAGACGGGAGCAGCACATTACACCGTCCCCAGCCCCTCCCCCCCTCCACCATGCACCAGAGTGGGCTCTCGGCAGACAGTGGCTCCGCCTATGGTCTTTCCTCCAATCGGCACAGCTTCTCCAGCTACTCGGATACTTTCATGAGCCCCTCAGCATCTACCAACCACATGAACCCAGTCAGCAATGGACTCTCCCCACAGGTAAGTCTGCTTCCAATGGACAGGGCAAAGATGCACACATTGAATTAGCTAAATGTCTCTCACCCCCCAAGTATGATGACAACAGTCAAACCATTTTTATAATCATACTTTACCATGTTCAGTATGGAGCACAGTGACACCCAGGGTTGAAATATGCAATTAACAGATTCTCTCCCGATGAGACAACCGTTGCCCTTCGTATAACCAATTAACAATGCAGGTTTATTTTTTAATACAATTATTTTCCAGTGTTCTCAGTAACTGGAATAATTAAACAATTGAAAAATTATCACCAAATTACGTTTTATCTGTATTCTGCTGAGCTTGGCAATGCGATTGTGGCTGTAGGTTCCCAGGGAAAGAGTAAAATTGAATTCTAGCTCTGAACAGCAGGGACAGATCTATGTCTAAAAAAAAAAAAAAGATAATAAAACATTTGAATTTATTATGCTAAGCTAATGAGAACATGCACCTAATCTTCTATAACCAGGAGATAAGAGGCAGCAGTTGTATGGTGTTATTTTGCCTGAAGTAGGAGCTGTTTGGCTCTGAGCAGCCATGGCAACCACCAATCAATATGAGTGCCGGAATGACATCATTTGGCCTCTAGGGCGGCGCTCTTTGGTATTCTGTGGCAAAAGTTCAATCATGAATGTTGAGCTCATCTTTGTGCCTGGCTTCCCCAGGGAGTATAACCAAATGTAGTGCATTACTGAATGTAATTATATGTCACTGGCACATAATTGGGTACAAATCAATAGGAGGAACTAGATTCTGTCGGAATTTCTGAGGTGTGTGCCGGTGTGTGAGTTTTATGCTAATGTGAGGGTCCTTTTATTATAAGAAAATGTGTTGGAGGAGTTGAGAGGACTGTATGTTTTGCTCTCTGAGTACCTTAAATAATAAGATGAGACCTTCCACTGTGGGTTGATTCTTAAACACAAAATATAACAAAAATTATAAATATAAAAATGAGCGGCACTGATGCAAATCGCTGGCGAAGAATGAATTACATGCAATTACCAGCCAATACCGGGCAACCTTGCCCCCCCAAGCAGCAAGGTCTGGCTAACAGGCAGAAAATAAGATTGAAATGGTGAGAAAAGAGTCGAAAATGAATTTCAATGCTGCATTTGTCCGCAATTACCCCCTCGTTCACACGTGTTTTATTGGGAGTATTTTATTTTTGTCCTCCTCCACCTTCTTCCCCCTCTTCAAACATCTCTCAAAACAGATTGGAGACGTTCTGGTATAGCCGTCTTTCACTGGGGAAGAAAGAATCAAGGATTTGGTGACAAAAAAAAATAATAAAAAAGGAGATTTCTGTCCTGCTGGAGCGCAGAGGGATAACACAGGATTCTCGCAGCGTGTTTTGGCTGCTAATCGTCATGCTGTGGGGGGGCTTAAATTGCTAATGCCCCCCCAGCAAACCGACCATTTAACAAGGAGTGCTGAAACGGATCCGCCCTTTGCAGTCTCCCTCTTTTCAGGGGATGAGACAGTTATAAACCTTTCATGTTTAGCTTGGCGGATTTGAGCACCAGGTACAGGGCGGGGGATTACAGCACTTGTTGATTAATTCCCCCCATGGATGGTGGACCAGAATCTCCTCGAAGCCGTCCGGAAGTCGTTTTCCATGGCCTCACCAAACTCCT
>JAODJW010000127.1:22868506-22890585 GCA_026777045.1 Hyperopisus bebe | reverse complement strand
GCGGGGAATCTGGGGCAGGGTGGCAAACAGAGAACAAGTAGGTCAGGGAAGGGGAAATGGAAAAATGAGAATGAGTGTTATGTAGGGAATGTAATTCTGACAGTCCTTTGTGTGTGTGCATATGACATGTAAAGACACATACGTGTGTGTGTGTGTGTGTGTGTGTGTGTGTGTCTGAGTCTTTTATCGGCTCATTTGTGTTTGGACCCACAGCAGCCGTGGACTACCTGGCCAAGAATGTGAGCTTGTCCACACAGCGGAGGATGAAACTGGCTGACCATTCAGCTGTCCTGGGACTGCTGCAGGTGGAGACTGGGCAGGCCTACTGATTTACGTCTCCCCAAAGCCAGCAACCTCTCCTGTGGTCCCAGGACACGCCCCCCCAGCAGTGGTAGACCGACTGAGGGAAATGTGTGTTTCTGTATGAGAGAGTGTGTGTGTGTGTGTGTGTGGGAACTTGTTTAAGCATTCGTCAGTGCAAAAAAAAAAAAAAAAAAAGAAGCTTCAAGTTTTTTGTCCAGTTGCTGGAGGGGTGGAGCCTGAAAGCCACACCCCTCCCCATCCTGACCCCACCCACTATCAATGATTAGCCCCAACCCCTGTGACTTGGCACGCCAAGAACCTCTGGTTAAGGCCCTTATGATAATAATTCCTGTTGTTTTTCATTATCGTTGCCACTGTTTTGATTGTCATCATTTTTGTTGATTTGTTTTGGTTTTGTACGTTGCTTTTCTCTTTACTTGACCTTGTTGTAAAGCGCTGGTGGCTCACAGGAGCCAGGGGGGCCAGGGGGGGCAGAGACACAGAGGCCCATAACACTGTCTCTCAGCCATCTTGGACATAAGCGACTCGACTTTCCCGCACAATCCCAATTGTCACATTCCACCGAATGACTTATGAATGGTTTGCCAGCTTGTGTACCCCTAAGAAACAACCCCCCACATGTGTTTGTAATGTGAATCTTAGCCCCCAGCAGATCTTCATTTGACGTAGTTTGATAGAGCACAAAAGATGGACCTGAGCACTTCGATTGACGGTTGCCGTGGGAACGAGGAAGTACCCACGAACCACAGAACGGCACACCAGGCCCTCAAGGACCGCTATCCGGTGCCGTGGTCTAACTGCAAGCACCGCAAGTACCGCCTGGAACACGAAAGACTTCCAGTTTTAAATAACTGTTCTTAAAACGCCTTGTTGGATGATTTTCCTTCCTTAACACCATTTCTCGAAGACCGATTCTTACACTGGATTCTGACTTCATATGCATTCCAGAATGTTCCTCCAGCATCCAGCAGTGGCGGTACTCCCCTTTGAGTCCAATGTGATTCCGGACATCACCGCTGGCCACAGACTGGTTGCAGTCTGGATCGGGTATAACCCTCTGCTTTGAGAACGTTCAGGACCAAATACAGCTTTGGTCCCATCAAATCCACATTATGCTTTCCAGTTGGCGTGAAAATAAACTGTAATAAATTTTTAAAAGGAAAGTAAATAAAGCACATTGGTGTAGCACTCGTTGTTGTATTGGACATAATCTATTTAGGCTTGTAAATGGACCTGTACAATAGACCCGACAGATTGTGCATCGTTTGTTTATAAAGAGTATGTTTTATACTAAAACATGTCCTGTGGTAGACTGAGTGAGGAAAATGCAAGCGTGACTGTGTGCCTTTTCTTTTTACATTGCCTAATTGTTTTTCTTTGTTTTCTATATTTGATTTTCAGTACGATAGGTTGATGTTGTTTTTAACAAGATCACAAAGTCCATGCCGGAAAAAAAGGATTTAAGCAAATATCAAAATGAGTCTAATTGCAGTCATACAGTTGTCTCAGTGGAAGTGCAGCAGCCTCCGTGTTGGGACCTGGCTCTCATAGTGTCGCATTTACGGGTGCAGCAGCCTCTGTGTTGAGATCTGGCTCTTAGAGTGTCGCATTTACAGGTGCAGCAGCCTCCAGCATGGGACCTGGTTCTGAGTGTCGCATTTACGGGTGCAGCAGCCTCCGTGTTGGGACCTGGCTCTCATAGTGTCGCATTTACGGGTGCAGCAGCCTCCGTGTTGGGACCTGGCTCTCAGAGTGTCGCATTTACGGGTGCAGCAGCCTCCAGCATGGGGCCTTCGCTTCCAGGATCCTCGGCCCACAGGCAGACTTTCCTAACCTGTGTTTTCTTCCCTTGCTTGATCCCGTCCGCCCAACATTCCCATTGCCGGCTCCCTCTCCTCTCCGAAATAGGCCTTCAGAGTGAAGACGAAATAGGCCTCTTCTCGGACATGTGACATGACCCAATATGCCGCATCTTCAGAGAATAAAACCACCCAACAAAAGAAAAAATGACAAAAAAAAAGATCAGGGCTATATTTATTATTTTGTTTTACAAAGCAGATGTAAAAAGAAAATAAAATTGATACTAGCCTATAGTACCAATTTCTGACATCTTCTTTATTGGATCTTTATTGGAAGACCTGCAATATGCGACCAGTTCGCAACCATGGCCCACCTTGAACCTTGACCCTTGAACCCTGCTTACCTGCTTTTGTTCCTGCTGTTTTCCGATTTGTGACATTTCTGTTCAGCATGTGTGTATATTATCATGGTATAATTTATTCTGCTGTATGAAGTATTAGAGTAGCGAGAATCTGTATTGGTATTTACCATCTTCAGCCTGTTGGTGTCCTTATTGTAACACTGGCTTTACTGTTATCAATTAAAGTTGTAAAACTGAAACCAGTGTTCTGGGTCATTCCTACATCCCATGTCCAGTGTTACTTCTGTGTGCTAGAGAGAGACTGACACTGACTGCTTCCTCACCCAAGCCCCTCTCAGACACGCCTGGTGCTGTATGTATAAGTGCAAATACGTCAATCAATTGGACCAGACATTAAACAGATTTACCCTGCTAGCTCCATAGTACAAAGTCTGGGTCATTTCTGACTAACCCACTTTTACGGGTGGAGCAGGGAGAATTCCGGAAAGTTGACCGTGAGCGAGTGGGCATGTTGATGACGTTTGTATCATGTGACTGGCACAAAAACAAAAGAATACAAACATCCGTGGACGAAGAAGGAGGGTCGTTTACACAAAGAAGACCCCAACGAACGCGGCTGGCTGGAGAGACGTCGAGATTCAGTAACTTCTGTCTGTAGGGCTGTAAACAAAACACTGCGATTTCCGCAGCGTACTTTTTGTGTTATGTCCTCCCTTCTGCATGCTCAATCCAAGTGCCGACCTTCATCTAAACCAACCAGACAATTTTTAGCTGGTGTGAACACATCTGAAACGGACAGTCTCCAGTTGTGTGTCCTATGTGTGAAAGTGCAACTCCGGAAAATGTCTGAAGTTCACGTGTGAAAACTGCTTCAATGTGTGTTTCAGACATAAGCCCACACTTCTGTGTAGTTGGCCTGCACAAAGTAGGTAGTTTGTTCATTAGCCAACAGGTATGTATTCCCAGGGAATCCATATTCATTTTTCCTTCACAATACATGGACCTGCAGAAACTTTTGCTGAAGCTTCTTTAAAACTCACTGCAGCATGATTGCTTCTGCACTCGCCCTTGGTTGCATTTCACACCTGCTGTTGATGATGTCCCCCAGATTAATTTTAACACCCTTTATAAATTCTATAGTTGGAATGTTCCAAGAGAGCAGACTGTTCAACAACGTACGTTTTTCTGACATTGGCCCCCTGATGTCACGTGACGCCGGTGTCCCAGGCAAAGGTGTGGCACCCCCACCCCCCCGACTCCCCCTTTGAAGCCCTAACCGATTTGCTGTGGGCATTGGGGTGTCCGTTCTGCTCCCTGCCAGCACACAGGCCCTGATAAAGCCTTCCCGTTCTGGGCGGCCTGGCATGGGAGGCCCTCGCTGTGCCAAATGGGCACGCTCACGGACTCCCGTAATGGGCTTGGGTCACATCAGAGGGGTGAAAATGACAGAAATTGGACTCCTGAGCTGCCGCACCCACCATGCTAAACGACAAGACGCCCCCCCGCTATCCCCACATGATTGCCAAGTGAGATGCAACCCTCTGCGGATTGAGTTACTCTGCGGATTGAGTCCCAATTTCTCAGAGCTCCTGATGGCCTTGCCTCTGCGTTTCAATGAACTTTAAATGAAAAAGGTACTTCTGACGTGATCAGAGGCAGTCGGGTGGGTCAGAACACCAAGGTGGCAGCGGAAATAGATGCTTTCCTTATGCTTTTATCATGCTCCAGTTAGCCTCCCACCCCCCACTCTTGACTTCTGCCAGGACAAGCACAGGACACCCCAGGTTACATGATCATACCCCAGTACCCTAAGCTACTGCCCACCATAACTTCCTCGTGGTTGCTCTCTGTCCCCCTGCCCATGGGTCCAAGCGTCCCTGCATCACTGGCCGTGTAAGGTTCCCTCTGCCTGTCCCTCCAACAGTCACACACCTGCTCCCCTGCCCCCCCCCATCCATTTCAAAATGAAAGGATTATAAAAAAGGAGGGGGGGGGGGGTAGAGAAAGTTGCAAATCTGAGCGATCAGCGAGATAAACATCACTAAGGAACCTCTCTCGATTTCCATATAAAAATCCACTCCTGGCCTGCAGACTAATTAATATTAATTAGAAATATGCAAATGAGAGGAGGAGGGGCACGGTGAAAGCTGCATGCGCCCTGTGAGGTGAGGCACATAAAGCCCTTTCTGACTGGGCCTTAAACAGGCGTGACGACTGGGCATAAACCGGCACACGCACAGACAATTTTTGTAGATAATAGCCTATCGCGGAGGATACAATTTAAATTAAAAAATGCAATTTTCACCTTGAAATGAACAAATGATTACAATTTCTATACAAATTAAGGCATCCAGGCAACGCCTCAACACTGGGCCCAGGCCATGAAACTTGACATAATTACCATGAAATACATTTTCAAATATTTGTATTTTGTCCGCCACTTCAAAACACGCGACTTCTGTGCTTCTGCGGTTATGTGATCTCACCTTCAGGGTTGGGGGGGGGGGGGCACACTAAAAAAAAAAAAAAAAGTGAGAAAGAAGGAGGGCGAATATCATCAGAGATGAAAATAAAACTTCAGCAGGCGAGATAACAACGTGGAAAAAAATGGGCGGGGGAAAGAGCGGCAAATTACCGCCGTTCAGCCCGGCAGCACCCAGAGCTATCTCTAAAAGCCAAATTACGACAGCTTATCGGGGGGGGGGCGATCGCATCTAACAGATATCTGTTCGCGCGTTAGCCTCTCTTGAGCCCAGAAACCTTATTTACCCGCGACTACGACAAGCTTCCCAGTCTGGCCCTGCGGCTGTCTGCGCTTTCAGATCTGTGGTTCTGCTGGATTCCCAGCCTGGCGCTGCCAGTGAGAGACGGAGCCCGTCGTGAGGGATAACGCCGCAGTGATGCCACACTGTCACCGTGCACGACACTGACTTTGCACAACCATCCTGCACTGCATGGCGCTCATTTAGGAGTGGGAAGGCCTTGGGAAACCCCACAGAAACACAATGCATTCCCTGGAAGATGTCAAAATGCCAAAACTTTATTATACACCCTCAGTAACACACACCATAACCTAGATCCCCATCCCAAACCTTTCGTCTGCCTGGATTTTAAAATTTTTATATCCATAGAAACAGCACTTGGGTTTTTGTGTGTTTATAACATGTTGGCCCCCCTTTTCTTACCCACATATAGTTAATTCTAAAAAGAACCCCCCCCCCACCATAACTCCTGTCTAGCCCTGTCCAGTCCCCACACTCCATGCTTCACTCCTCACACAAGGTCATACATCACTGTGAAATGCTCTCCCAGATGAAATATTCAGTATTATTATTATTAGAACATTTGTTTGTATAGCATTTGCTATTTCAGTCAAATATCTGGCAAAATCCCCTTGCAGCGGAGTGAGTCTGAAACCCAAGTGATCCATTTCACGACTAGAGGGAATTGGGAGGTTCACACATGCGTTACTGGTATCATCGTGGGAGGTGTCAGCCCAGGAGTCCAAAACAGTCTTGGATGGACAAATGGTGGTTCTGTTCTGTTCTGCTCAGGTGACCCACCTTTTTTTGCCTAGAAATAATCAATGGCACCTTGCACTATATAGGTAAATTGCCAACATTATAATAGCCATCATCTAACTTTGAAGTTGCTTTTTTTTCTTTGTGCCAAATCATTATCGTGTACAGCTAACTATAGTTAACAATAAAGTAGATGTCCTAAAAAAGAATCGTTTGTTTATTCTTTTCTTAATACCACATCACAATCATCAATAGAGCCTGCTTCTGTTAAATTCCTTTTTAAGACAGGGACGCAAAATGAGATCGTTCATGCTTTCGGTTGCAATTAATTTCATTTCTATTTACTGTCTAAATATAAACTTTGCTTTTGTGTTTATTTAGAACATCTCCTGATAAACAGGAGAGCAGACGATGAAGAACAGCAGTCCATCTGGTGAGGATGGAACAAAGTGGAAACCAGCCTTCCTGGACTGGGGAGGGCTGGGACCAGAGGCAGGGGGGCTCTTAGCACTGCTAACTTTATGGAACTGCCAACAGACCAGGTCTAATGTATGCCTCCTTGCCCCCCACCCAGAATGGCAAACATCAGAATATATCTCCTCTTAATACCTGAGAATCACAGCTCGCAGTTTCACTGCAGCGTTGATTTCACGTGCGAGACGAGAATGGGGGGGTCTCCAGCTAAGGTGGCAAGTTCTCTCTCCAGGGCTGAGCATCCAGCACCAAACCTCTCACCCTCCACGTACCCCCGAAAGGACCCCTCTCAAAATCTACCTACAGCCGTTGACTTGAAGGAGCTACAGTTGACTTCTCAAAGTCAACCCCCCCCCCCACACCATGAGACAATCTCCCGCCTCCTCTGAGTAAAATTATTTTCAATAAGTTGTTTCGTGACTTTGTTTTTCTTTCTCCCCCGTGTGAATCTGTTTCTAAAATTGACGTAAATCCGCAATCCAAGCCGCGCACAAAGCCAGCTCTCAATCACCTGCAGCACCCCTCCGTAAGAGCATCACGCCGCCCCGTTCGCGCGCACCGTCGCAGTGCCAGCCCAAATCTCGGTCACACACGCACGGTGCTTCTTCCCACGGCTTCTCGTGCAAACGCGTGCCGCATTGTGTGCAGATTTTCTGCATAAATGGGAAAATGACAACGAGGACGACGATTAAGGAATTCCGGGTCTTGGAAGGCTGGCAGTCATCACCGTTTCCACCCCCGGGGGCTCGAAACACTTCTGGGTGACACGTTCCCAAAGTGACACTTTCCTGCTTGTCACTTTCCTGAATAGGGTAAGAGGGAATTTTTAAATACAGGCTTGGTCTAGCACCCCCCCTCACACACTGGTCAGGGAATCAAGGGTGTGTTTCTCATGTTTTTTTTTTGGGGAGGGGGGACAGAGTGGGAGGAGTCTGATGGCTTTTGCTGTCTAGACCTCCCTTTCTCAAACCCCCACACCCAAAAGGTTCCTTGTCCCTTTCCTTGTCCCCCAGGACCTTTGGCCTCTGTCACCACCCCACCCNNNAGCCTTGCTGTGAAGCACCTCCTTATACATTCCTGACACAGACACAAACAGGCCTATTACTGCACTAACGCATCACCTATCCACCTCCGTGCCTCCCAAAATCAGATGCGACACAGTGGAATGGGAAAATCCAAGCCCTCCACGGGAGGCATGGCCCTCCCCACCCCTCACCCCTCCTGCCGTCCAGGGGGCCTCTCTAGAACCAATATTTACAATTCCGAGGCCATTACACCCCGCCGTGACTAGAGTGCCCGTCACCCTGGCCTGGCCCATTAGCTGAAAATTGGACTTAACGGGGCGAGGAGGGGGTGACGCAGGGGGAGGAATTGTTTCTCGCTCCTATGGGAGCACCAGCCCCCAGCGGGGAGGCAGCATGGGGCATGGTGTCTTGAACCCCCTCCCCACCACCCCCACCAAATTCAGTCACTCAGAACCTCCGGCAGAAACAGCTGCTTAAAAAAAAGGTTTAATTTACTGAAACTTTCTTTCTAATTGTGTTCGTAAAAAGTGTAATATGTAACTTTTAATTATAATAATGCACAAAATGTTGTTTTTCTTTATTTGGGTGCGGCGAACTGATGAATAAATGATTCGGTATATTACCTGCCAAGTTTCTCGTAATTAACTTATGTAAATAAGACCCATTACCCGTTGTTCAACTGCAGTCGGGATGTGCGGTAATCGTAATTATCTCATTAATACAGTAGATCCAATCCCGAAATTTGGTTACAGACGTCGACCCCCTGGCCGCTTAAGAGTTTTGTGTGCGGCTGTCATGGAGACGGGGCTTTGGGAGCCCCATCGGTGCCGAAGACGGCCGGAGACACGCACGCAGGGAGACCTGCCGCCGGGAAGGACGCGGCCGGCTCCCCCCTAGTGACCCTCCGACGCGGCTTCGTACTCGTCTGCAGCTTGGGGGGCGGGCGGTATTTCTTATTCTCCTTCCTCGTGTTTTAATCTGCTAGAGACTAAAGTACCAGATGGTGTTACGGTGTTACAGCATACCGGGTGCGGAAAAAGCGAAATGCGTTCGCAATGTTATCTGACGTCAGGCCCGGATTGGCCACTCGCGAGCCGGTCAGAAACAAAATAATTTGGCAACTTTAAAACTGAACCTGTCGAAAACAAAATAATTTTAGAACTCTAACATTCTAAAACAACGCTTCAAAATTTTAACCACACACACTAGACCATGATTGTTCTGCACAGAGAAACGCGCAAATACGCGGCAGGTGCGTCAGCATGACCGCTTGTCATTTATGACTGAGTGAGCCGCAGGTAACCGCTCGCTATTGTTAAATATTGGAGGTTTATCAAACGATGAATGTTGGAAAGTGACCAGGCGGGGCGGAAAAAGTCAAACTGCTTGTACAATTGAATATGTTGTTTATTATTTATTTTGTTCTTGAAATGTCAGCAATAAATTTATCGGGATTATAAGCCTTGTACTGTGGCATCATTTACCAAAGTTACCCCAGACCGAATACAAAATAGGCGAACATAAAGGACATAAAGGTATGTTTTAATACTCTGATTTCTGTACCTGACACTGATAAGCATAAGTTACTCTGGAGAAGCAGTAGTTAATTGATGGAATACACAATTGAATTGAAAGGAATGTAATTTCCATCCATTCATCCATGCATCCATTTTCAGGGGGTGCGGAGCCTATCCTGGAGGCTATAGGCGCAAGGCAGAGAACAGCTCAGGATGGGACGCCAACCCATCATAGAGACTGGTAGGACAGGACTCTGCATGGAACAGGACCCGTGAGGTCTTTCCGGTCACAGTCACATGTCATTTCAGTCACTTAGATGGTTCACAGCAGATTCAGAAGCCTGCAGATGGAGCGGACACAGGCTTTGTTACTGCCCACGAGGACTGTCAACGAGTCTGTGACTGAGGACGCTGGTAAGGGTTCCAGGTTCCAGTAGGCATTGTTGGCTCCGAAACAGCTGCCCCCCCTCCCCCCAGATGGCTACACCGGTCAGCCATGTGACCAGGCCTGCTGCCCCCTCTGCTGGCAGGGCCAGGGTAATTAGCACGGTGCTCAGTGCCTCGCAGACCCTGCGGAAGGCCCTCCTGCCAGTGCGCCTTCCCCTGCAGCTGGAGCGGAGCCTCTCGCTCCATGAAGGACTTGCTAATTTAATCAGCACCCTCCTCAGGCTGCCGGTGAAGAATCACACCACCTGTTTCCCAAACACATCCACCCACCGACCGACTCGCTCACCATACTCACTCTGCGACCAGGCGAGCGCCTTCCCTCTCTCCCTCCCGCCCTCTCTGTCCCTCCCCCAGCCTCTTCTGACCGGCTCATCAGTAAAAGTTACAGTAGTTAAAGCAGATCTACTTCCCAAAGAGTTGACTTTCCTCTACTCTACTTACTAGCTGTTGTTTGTCAGTTACTAAGCAAATAAGTGCATCTAGAGTAATAATGCTTTGGGTGTGTAGTGCTCTGAACTGTCCTGGTCAGTGCCACAGTCCAATCTGTGCATTTTAATTGACCACTTTGGGACTGTCTCTGAGAATGAGCTGGCATCTCCAAAATAAGTAAAAAAATACTTTTTAAAACTTAAAAAGTTTTTCATTTAACCGTATTTACCGTTTTGTCAGAAAATGTTAATTTCAGTGCTCTTGAGTTAGCATGAGGGAGGTATCAATTAATAACCTTTCAAGTCATTCTGTAGGTACTAAACATAGAACATTAAAAGCTCACATCAGTAGCCTTGTCCTATAGAACCGGTATAATCCTGTCTGATCCAGTTTTCCGTACAGTAATGTTTGTCTCTGCAGCTGCATTTCGGTCTGTTACGGTGCTGAATCTCCTCACTTCTGTCTTGCTGGATCCCCGCAGAGAGCAGGGAAGCGCCGTGAATTCTGGAGTCTACCGTTTTTGCGATGAGGGCGATGAGGCCGCAGCGCTTCCTGTAACAAAGACGCCGTTCGGGTTTTCTGCTGGTTCCTCATCCGACATGCCCCACGCCAGTCCTGGGCGGCTGCACTCCCCCCCCAACCCCCTCACTGCATGATTTAAACCTGGATAAACCCTGGAAGTCTGCAAACCCTGGAAAATAGACACAAAACGAGAAGGAGCAGAAACCATTAGCATGCTGCCGGCTAACATAAGCTGGACTTAAACACAATCGTCTCATTTGACGGCCATCTTGCCTGGTACTTTTAGCGACTTGCAATGTTTTATTGAGTTTTAAGCAGGTTAGGAACTTTTCTCAAAGGTTTCATATCGGAGCACCTCCTGGTTAGTTAGATAGTAACCTTTTGCTTAGGCGTCCGTGTCTTTAAGCTAAATGTCAACTGCTGCTGCCAAATGTTGCTTTTTAATCAGATTTCTGACACTCAGAACAGTATCCAGGCATTAAAAACAAACCGGCTGGGTCTTTTGTTGGCTAGAGACCCTGGGCCACGTAGCATAATCGCTAACTGCTCCCCCCAGCCTATCTCTCCAAAAGGTCGAGCCGTGGCCCATTCAGCCAGGGCTAAGAAGCAGTTACCTGGTCTCCGTCTCTGGCAGCGGCAGAGCCCATGCTAAGTCCCTAAGACTCAGCAGATAAAGGCCAGGGGGTTTAGCGTGCCGCCGTCTGCGTCTCACCTGGATCAGCAGGACCCCGACACTTTGTGCCCAAACCAATCCGCTTTTTGTTATTATTATCCACCCCCCCCCCCGCCCCCTGCCATGGTGGTAAGATTGGCGGCACAAGCTGAGCTTAGGTAAGCCATCCCCATGCCCCGATTAGGTTACCTGCTCCCTAAGCGGCTGCACGACGGTACAGTGCGACGGCGACCGCGAGAGCCCCCCCCCCACCCCTCATTTCCGATGGAAGCTGCCATTTCACAGCTGTTAAGTGCCGTCTCCCTCTTTGTTGTGATTAGGGCCAAATTAATAAGATGCCACTGGGCGATCAGATTTCATTATGGCTGTCGGGCTGTCAGCGTGTCGACCGGATGGGTGGGCGGGGCAATTAGTGGCCACAGTGACCAATGGCTGGAACTCTGCGACTTTAACGATACATTCAGTTCCCCCTGTGCTACTTGGGATTTGATGGCTGGTTGAGCAGGAGGCCCATATCCTAGAGGATGCTGGATAAAATCCCTCCACTTAGTGGGGGAATGATGTGATTTGTGATTGAAATGTTGCTGGTTCCAATCCCTGACCTGCAAAGCACCACCACCATGTGTGACTCCCTGGGTGCTGTCTTAGCTGCCCTCTGCTATGTCACATATAGGTTAAATGCATAGGACATGTTTTGTTGTGTTGTGTTGACAATGAATCACTATTACTCCTATTGTTCATTTAAGCAGGGTGTCAACATCCTTATTAGTTCAAAGGGTTAAATTATTGACTTTTTCCCCCAATGTATGTAAGTTGTTTTGGGTCAGTATTCATGTCATCTCATATATACAGCCGTGGAAAAAATTAAGAGACCACTGTATATTTTTAAACAAATCTGCATTTTTAAATCCTGGTTTAATCCTGGTTCTGCTGGCAGGAGGCTACGCTGAGCAGCAGGAAGCTTTCAGGTTCAAAATTTCTGAGACAGCAGTACATAAGAACAAAGTGAAGCAGGAGACACTGGGAAAGACCAGAAACCAGCCAGGTAAAAGACGGAAGCTACATTCTAATGGCAGAGATGACCGTTAACTTATCTGACAATTTCTCATGAATCATAGGATGACATCAAGTGGCCTTCAAAAGGAATGGGAAACATTAAGTGCAGGTGTGAAGTGCACTGCTAGGACAGTTTGTATCAGGCTCCTAGAAGCAGGACTGAAGTCCCATAAAGCAAGGAAGAAGCCCTTCATTAATGAGAAACAGGGAAGAACCACGCTGCACATCCATAAATTGAGAAATGAGTTAAACAAAATATTGTGCTGTGGTCCGTTCATTTTTTCCATGGTTGTTTGTCACGTCATAACATATGCTACACTATTCTTTCCAGGTTACATGACGGAAACACACATACACACACCAGTGTACCTACACGTGTTCTCGATTCTCTCAGACGATTAATACAGTCCAGCTTCTATTACTGACACATAGATATTTTAAAATAGAATGCAACTGGATGGGAATGTGGCCGTGAAGATGGTAAACTTTCCATCTGGATGAGAATGTGGCCGTGAAGATGGTAAACTTTCCATCTAGCAGGTCACAGCAGGTGTAAGTGGAAGGATGGGCAGTCATAGCACATCTGCATGCGTCTCTTGCTGCTGCCACAGTAGGAGCAGGTACCTCATTGGACTGCTGCTTGATTTTCTAACCGGCCTGAGACTGGGAAGACATAAGGAAATGCATTACAGATTTTAGCTTGAAGACACACTTGACTATCATCTGGATCTGCTGACCTGGATATGATGACCTGGATGTGAAAACCTGAATGTGTGAAGACCTGTGTGTGTGAGATCTTCAGTGTAAAGGTAGTCAAAGTAAAATTGGCTTTACCGGTCAAAGTGCAGTCTATCATATTAAAAATACATTTTTTACAGTTTTTTTTTACAATGCTTTAAAACTTTTTATTCATAAAATTGCATGCATTAGCCGTTCTGTCCGTTGAATGTGTACAGTGTGATGTGATGTGATGTGTATGGTGCTTGTGTGCCACATTTTTGACCTTTTAACGTATTGGATCCTATTGCCAACAGTAGGCAAACTTTTACTGTTCAGCTGATTGCAGTTTCCACACGTCCAAATGGCATCACATAGTGATACTGTTAGCAGTCTGTTTTCTTTTCAAAGATTTTGAGGGATTTGAGGCAGCGTATTGATGATACCTCTTACAAGGTTTTCTCATTTTCACTGAACGAAGTCTAGACCGGTTCCGGTAAATTTGGACACAGTAATCCGTAGCTTTTTTTTGTTAACTATTTAGTGTCACCTGGACACTAAATGCAGGACAAAACACCCACCTGTTTTAGAATGCACTGCTGGTTTTTTTTGCCGGTATGGACTCGGCATCCGGATGAATGCAATTATGGTGGGATTTGATGTTTTGGTGATCCAGGGATTACCGGGCCCAACGCTCAGAGATGCAACCCTCCTCCTTCATGGTACACACATATGGGCGGCCCAGCTGTGATCAGAAACAGGGAGGTGGGGGCGATTTCATTGGTAGGATTAGAGGCACAACTTAAGTGTATCAGGTGCAGTGTGATATGCAGAGTCTAGTTACAGAGAGCAGAGGATTATGTAGGTTTGGAAACTGTAGGCTGTTCTGGAAAATTCTGCCACAAAGGCAATACATTGAAACAGCATACGTTCTACAGATCTCTCTATTTGCCAAAGGGGGCTTCAAGGGGCTGTTTTATAGCATGCAAAAAAGTTTTCCATTGCTAATGATTTCATGCCTCTGGGATCATGCAGTATATGTCGTTACACATCAAGATAAGCTCTTATCTGGGGGTGAGGCACACGTTTGGGGGAGGGGAGGAGAACGTCGGTTAAATGTGAGATCGGGTTTGATACCAGCAGGCATTGGAGTTGCGGGATTCTACCCCAGATTTAAATCACTTTGGGAAGTGGGAGACTCATTCCACAGCAGCTTCTAGCTTCTTGCCCTTGTTTCTTTACAGAAGCAAAACAAGTGCGGATTGAGGGAGTGCGATGGAGACCCCAAGGGGGGCCCATTTTCCGGGAGTGGGCAGTTGACATTCCCAGTCATATGTCCCCCCAAGTCCCCACACACGAGATGGGTGAGTGTGCTGGTGATGGAGTGGGGGGGTCAGGGCGCGTTCAGGGCACGTTCAGGAGTAAGTGTTTGGGTGCTGCTAGAGCTGAAATTCAAAAATATCAACTGGAGCATGACCTGGAACCCATGCCGAGTACTGGTTAGTCAGGAGGAGGGAACCTGAACAAGTATTATCCCTGTTGAGGAATAAAAATGAATGGCTTGATATCTTTCAGGAAATCACGTGTGTTTGGACAGTTTGGTGAGAACACTTTCTGCCTGAGGTATGGTGCCATTGACGAACTAGCTTCTACAGTCGTGGAGACTGAGGAGGTTGGGGCTGCCATGCGTTTATGAGATGAAGCAGGAGATGTGACTTATAGGATGCAGCTGGAGAGAGCTGTGATGTCAAAATCTGCCTGTGTGACAAAAAGGATGCAGCTGGAGAGAGCTGTGATGTCACGATCTTCCTGTGTGACCAAAAGGATGCAGCTGGAGAGAGCTGTGATGTCACGATCTTCCTGTGTGACCAAAAGGATGCAGCTGGAGAGAGCTGTGATGTCACAGCTCCGCTGTACGAACCACATGCAGCTGTAATGCATGTGATGTTGCAGGAAGCAAGTGAGGAAGCAAGTGGGGAGGTGTGTGATCTGGAGATGTGGAAATTCATTTGCTACCATCATTGCTGCATGAAAATTTGCCATACAGGAATCTTGGACCTTCCTCTGCTGGGTGGGGCACTTCTGTCCCCATCTTTCTTCATTCATAATTAAAATATGGACCCATTAAAGATTATAAAGGAAATTGCAGAATTCTGCCAGCAAGGTGGGTGTATTTTAAAAAGCTTGACTGGGGCCGACTGAGAAACAGAGTCTCTATTACATGTCTCACAGGGGACTGCTGTTTTCATATGGCCCCCATGGAGCAATGAGAAAAGATGGGACTGGGGGCCCAAATCCGGAGGAGCCGTTACGGAGCTTAAGGTCCAGAGCCACCCTAATAGGAACCACTTAAAGCAAACAGCTCGCTGAGGTGGCCCCCAGCCCGACACAAGCCTCATATATTTTTTTTTAAGATGAAATTTTATACAGGGTACCGACACAATCATTATTATTCATTATAACCTTTGTCAGAACGATAGAGGACATTATTAAAATACAGATGCTCCCCAACTTACGGTGGGGGTTACGTTCCAATGAATCCATAGTATTAATTCATAGTATTATAACTCAAATATGAATTCAAAGGACACACTTGGGCATTTAGTAGATACAATAGGCTCGGGAAAAGTTTTTATACACAGAAAAAAAAACTTTTGTTAAACACCGTATGAGATGTTCATGCCCCCATTCACTATAGAGGCCGGAAGTAACAATTATAAAGTATCATACAGCATATATATAACCCGAGAACAGATCAAAATTCAAAGTTTCATGACTACTGATTGTACATCGCTATCGCGCCGTCGTAAAATTGAAATATGGTAAGTCAAACATGCCGTAAGGTGAGAAGCATCTTACATCTGCTTAAAAATGCAGTTAATTCAGAGATCGGCTGACTCCAGGTGACGTCACACCCCACCGATACCGATCTCACCCTTCAGTTTAGGTCTCGGTGTGGTACCCCGTACCCAGTGAAATTCACACGGTACCGCCAGTGCTGCCTTCACGGGCCCATATTATTAAAGGGCAGTTCTAATGCTGTGAAGCCCAGCTTGGAAATGCGCAGCAAACTAATTGCGCAGCAAACTAATTGCGAAAGTGATGGAGTTATAAGGTTGCTGGGCTGCCCAGGACACGGCGGCCTCTCTGGCTGCGGCCCGGAGGAGCTAACCTCAGAGCTTCCACAGGAGACGCATGGGGACTGACAGACCCGAGTGAGGCGCGAAGTCAGGCTGCAGTGAGCCTGCGCTTTTGACCACAGCTGCCACATTAAAATGAGTCTGGCATGGCTCCTGGTGAGCAGTTTTCAAATTGATTTAATGTTTTCTTTATTACTGTAGCATAAGGGAAAGGTGCCCTCTTTCTGCCTGACAAAAAATGAAATCCAGTACAGCTATTGGATACCAGAAGGCCCCCTCCTCTACCTGCCCTTTGGCCTCCTCTCTTTGGTCCAGTCCATTCATTTCCTTTCTTCTCTTTGGGGCCCATGGGGGGGTGTTTCATGGGGCTTGGGTCACATGACTGGCCCCTCCCTAGTCTGAAATGCAGACCATCTCATCATGCCTCTCCAAGGGCTCTCAAAAGAAATTATACAGCATCTATTATGAGGTAAATGTGCTTTATATATTTTTTTGCCCTAAGTCATGTTTGCCGTCGGGTTACAAAAGCAAGCAATGTATCACTGCGCTTTCTTTGCAAAGCGTCCCTCTGATCCCCCCCCCCATCTCCTCCATCGTGATAATAAGGCATAATTTGTCAGTGTGACGCGGCTCTGAGTGGCTGCATGTTAATGGGCAGGGGGGGCATCTCCGCTGTTAGACTCCGCTAATGGAGACGGACAAGAGGGGCCCGCTGACGTGTCACAGCGACACCCCCCCCCCCCCACCAGACTGGCAGCATAGGCACTAGACTTCACATATTTAACAGAATAATGAAAACATTCCGAAAAAGCAAGCATTCCTATTTCCAGAAAATGTGCACATGACCCTGCCTTGTCTTCCCATCCCTGTCCCCTGTGTCAAGTTCTGGGGACCATGAATTTGCCAGCATTCGCAATTTTGCTTGTCCCTGCCATGCACAGCTAACAGGAAGAATCAAACAACAGCTGGGTGATTCAAAATATATCGAGAGAACTTGTACCGTCTCTTTATCACATTCCAGAATGCACATTCTTAATGTTTAATGTAATTCCAGCTGCAATAGCCATCAGTTAGACATTGGCTGGCACCCAGTAATTCTTCAGTGATTGAAAGATGGTGCCCATATATCATTCTACATACAGATTGGTCTCTACTTGCCAGGCTGAGGTTAATCAGTGGGGTGGCTTGGAGTGCCCTTCCAGCCCTGAACAGATTTGTCATGACTCTGGGCATCCCGTATTTAAGAGTTGTTGATAAGGTCGCCCCCTGTTGGCAAAATCCTTAATTGCAAATGATTGGCAATGAAAATATATCTCTTCCTGTATTCGTGAAACTGAAATGATAAGTGTTTCTGGTACATTATACATTTCAGAGAAGCAGAGATTATACAAAGTCTGTTGTGGCCGGCTGAAAACTTAAATTTTATATCTTATATTATGGGTTACAGGTTAACCTCCTGTCTTTTCAGCTTTCTGCTCGGAGGTAAAGATCTGCAGCTTTTTGCTTTGCTGAAAAGTGACTCAAATCCAGCTTTCAAACAAGGCGTCATGGATGTACCATTGATTTCACATTCGCACATCCTGCCTCAATAGGCCTGTCGCATTCTCAGCTAATCTCAGACCCGTGTGCGACGCACGGCCTGTCAGGTTAACCTCCTCGGCGCTTCTGTGTGCTGGCAAGGTTAGTTCCCCCAACAGGATCGGTGCCTTTTTTTGCATTCAGCCAGCTGCAAAGCAGGAAAGGCGCTGGCAGAGGTGCGATAGCATGCAGGTGGAGGCAGGATGACAGACAGAAGCACCAGCAGCGCCTGACAGTCTGTTTACTTGCTCAGCGGGACTTTTAAGAAGAGCTTGCCAGTAAATTCAGATCAGGATAACTCAGATATGATAGATCCTCACAGAACCTCACTCTGGCAGCAGAGATGTGACATCAAAATTTCCCAAAGTATCTTGCGCTGGCAGCAGAGATGTGACATCACCATTCCCTAAAGAACGTCACTCTGGAAGCAGAGATGTGACATCACCATTCCCCAAAGAACGTCACTCTGGAAGCAGAGATGTGACACCACCAATGCCCCTCACCAATGGCAGCAAAAACATGACATGATTTAATGCCACTGTAGCCACTGCCTGGTCAGCAGAAGGAGGCCTTTGACCTAAACCATGTACCAGACCATCAATTTGCACCCTCTGAGAAACAGCCAAGCTGCCAGTTATAAATGCCAGCAGGCAAAGTCCCTCAGTCCCTCCCCGTGCTCCGCCCTGCTCGCCGCTTCTGGTCACATTACGGAAATTACTGCAAAGCATTAAGCACCAAGGAGTCGTTAGCATCACAGTGAGCATTCGGGTTAATTAATGGAATGAGTGACCTATTTCAAATCGCTCAGTATGCTTGTTTTCCAAAGGTTGCCACTGCAGCTTTGCCCAGGTCACGCCTGCGGTGTTGAGATGAAGAAGCAGCTTCTGTCTTTCCTTCCCTTAAACTCCATTTTTTCCTGGTTCTTCTCCTATTTCTCGTGTGCACAGTGGGGGCTGCCTTCCCCCCAGAATGAAAGCCCAGGCTGCTTGTCTCAGGCCAGTCCATGATATGTGTCCCGTCCAGATATGACGTGTGAATAATTGATTGTCGGAGCAGGATGGGCAGGCGTCAGATCGCCCCCCCCCCCACGAAATCTCACTTTTCTGATGTTGCTGTGCCCATGATATTAAAGGCCTCAAATCAAAGCAGGCACCGTTTGTGACTCGTCTCACCGGAAGAAACCATTTGCCTGTGTCCCTGTTTCAGTCGGTAGAATCACACCCCCCACCCCGTCTGTAGGCGACAGTGGAGCTGCATTGAAAATTGGGAGAATATTCTCTTTCCTTTCAAATCTGGAAGCAGTTTAAAATGGTCCCAGTTCAGGGAGCCGTCCGTCTGTGATGGCGACACACAACGTATATAATCATGAGTAATGGAGGAAATAGCATCTGAGGTATTTGAGATAATGGCCGCCTGTCTTGTTGCGCCACCTCCTTCCCCTTGTTTGTTTCCTTCGACACTCTCGCACGCGATTTTGATTATTTCCTTGCATGTGGGTGGAGAATTTGACATGTAGGAAGTTAATTGTGGCATTTGCCGGAGCTCCTTGGTTGGGGTGGATTAGTGATTGTGGTGCGTCATACGATGTTTTGCGGGTAAGATTCAAGTTTTATGGTTATTTTGAAACTACGATGTATGAATGTGGATTAACTTAGTATGAATCTCACCTTGTTGTATCATGCAGGATTACTTTAGCCAGTTTTTCTTAGGGTATCTGCTCGAGGTCTCCCAAATGCCCATGACTGTTTACAAATGTCCACATTCAATTCAATTCAATTCAATTCAATTTAATTTAATTCAATTCAATTCAATTTAATTTATTTTTATATAGCGCCTTTCACAACAGAGTTGTGCCAAAGTGCTTTCACCTTGACATCTTTCCTCGGATATCTCAGACAGATCTGCTGCTCTGCACTTGTGATTGGTTTATCATACTGCCGTATTATAATTTTTTTGCTCTATTTCTGTTCATTGGTATCTGATTACTCTCCATTTTCCTTCATACTTTGTGTCTTGTGTTGATTTATTGACTTGTTTAGTAGTTCCATGCTTTTAATCTTACATAAAATTGCAGAAAATGGACAGGCTTAGTCTCATGTAACAAAATGCCCTGGGATGTACGATGCTGCAGTCAGTCTGTTGCCTGAAACGGTGGAGACTATTAAAGCAGTCTTGTCCCGGGTCGCCACATAAAACAGCAGGCCCCTTCTTCCTAATCAGGTGTGAACGGACACATACATTCGGCCAAGCGGTGACAGGCTGGGTCTCCAGCTTTCACATTCCTGCTACCGTGTGAATGTCCCTTAGCATGCTGGGGGGGACACAGAAGAGGAGCAACGATGTCAGGACTGTAAATCTTGGTGGGGGGATGTGGGGGGGGGAGGCAATATTACATTACCCAGAATGCTATGCATGGCAGCTGCGACGGCATGGATGGTATGTAACAAGATGTCTGCCATATGAAAGCTTGTGGTCGAGAGAGCTGAGGGACAATCGGGGGGTGCCTCTGGGCATCCTTCCCGTAGCCGACTGGCCTGGTGATGTTGGCTGCGAGGTGCGACCCTCTGTGGATGAGCTCCTCAGTAACACGAGTGCCATGGCTACCTGGACAGGGATGGAAGGGGTGTTCGGGGTAAGGAGGGGCGGCCCCACGGCGGGCACGGCTGCCAACCCGCTACATTAATCCCGGCATCTCTGCCGCACTCTCCGGCCCGTGGGCTCCTGCTGCCGCTTCAGTGCTGCGTTTGGCGATAGCTGCCATAAATGGCATTAGCGGCTCTAATGGCGGGGTGGCGGCGGGGGGTGATCTGACACCCTGTGCCCGTCTCAGCGGATCCTGCCACCGCTGACGCCACCCGAGGGCAAATCTGCATCTGAAACCACGGTTGCCCGTTTCAGCCAGCGAGGCGCTAGCTAAATCGGCGCTTTAACGTGGACTCTCGCACCGCGGCGTCACCCCGACGCGTGTAACCGGCTTGTACTCGCTTTTAAGCCGAGAGCAAAATCCGCGTGTGCCCATGTGGCAGCGCGTCACGTGCCAGAGAGCGCTTGTTTTTTTTTTCCAGAGCAAATCCAAAGGGGTAATTAACGTGGCACCAACAAGTCATACAGATTTCCCAAACTTGAAAAGCTTTTTTTGGTGAATTTGCCAGAATTGCTAGTAGAACATCAACATAGTGAAAAGGGGTTAATATATTCAGCTAGGTCTCATATCTGAACTCTTTGTGTTGCAAGAGCTTTAAACTCAATTCATCTGGTTTGTGAAGAAGCAGTAAGATGTGGCTTTGTAATTAAACAAGTCCTTCCATTAAACAACCATTAAGAAACACAGCTAGTAGTGGGGATCAAAGTTGGAGTGACACATTTAGTTCTAAGGTAGCTTGGGTTTATCTGATAGCAAGATGTTAAAATGAAGTGATCAGGTGGCCTTTGTAGAAATTGCAGGGTTAGTAGCCCAAATTCTTGAAAACTGGATGGATATTCTTATGGTCCCCTTCTGGGGGTTAATTTTGCTGTGATTGCAGTGGAAATCTAATCTGACACCAGCAATGAGACTGTTAACAAAAGGGGCATCTTAATTTGTTTTGTAGTCTGATGTACAGGTGGATAGGAGCGTGGAGAAAGTTCTTGAGGTCTTGGGAACATCCTAAGATTCTGCAGTATTTAGAGTCTCTAGGCTGCAAATGCAACAAAGTCAAATACAGAACAACAGAAAGCTGTGTACATATATATAGAAGTCCTGAACATGTTTAAATCCCCATCTTCACCTCAGTGTGTAGTGGCAGTAATGCAGACCACAGAAATCCAGGCCCTTTTCAAAGACACTTTGTGTTTATGCCAATCTGCAGTCCCACCATTGGTAACGGGATTATGACATGACATCGGGCGGGAATGTCGGGAATTTTCCTGACTCGTTGACGTGATTCCCTGTCTATGGGAACGAAGCACTAAGGAGTCGGAGAAGCCCCCCAGGTTCTGGTGAAGTCCTCTGTGCGGGGCTAGATAAACCCAACCTTCTTCAGAACCCAATGACCGCAGGGGCACAGAGGAGGGTTAGGGGGTAATAAGCCGTGTGCTGGGACTCGGCGTGGAAACGCACAGCGCCCTCTGGCTTCTTCCCGCCTCGCTGATGGGATGATCCCATCTGTGAGCTGACATCGTGGCCAACGTGTGCAATCACACACGCGCACGTACACCGCCGGAAAAAATAAATATATATTTTTTTAAATATCAGAAAACATGTTTTGTAGTTGTGCCAGCCACAGATCAAAGGGACGACACTTGTTTATTCTGCTTGCTGTTGTTGTTCTCTCCCCCCCCTCCCCTTCAGATTTTAAGCGTTAAATCTGGTTTAAATTAGCGCCCTTGAGCTCTGTGATTGGTGAGACACAATGTTGGGAGGGATCCAACGGGGTGTCAGTGGTGATTTGTGCTCCTGTTTCAAGCAGCCTGTGTGGCATGTGAATACCCCCCCACCTCCCCCCGCCCCAACCTA
>JAODJW010000127.1:22847401-22868149 GCA_026777045.1 Hyperopisus bebe | reverse complement strand
TTTATTATTATAGTATTTTAGTATTTCAGTTAAAGTAATGTCTTGATTGTCTTTCCATGGATGCGGGGTACTCCCGGGGGCAGGGAACCCATCCGGGGCCAGACCTCCTTCCTGTTCTCTCTCTGAGGACCATCTGTGTCTGTTCAGGGGAGAATGGCGAACGGGCTGCCAGGATAGCCACGCCAGCCCCGATCAGCGGCTTTCGCTGGCATGTGTTCAAAAAGAGTGGACAAACTCGAGAAAGAAACTAAACGGTTTCCGATGGTAGCCTAGGCACGCGCGTCACCCCCCAACATTGCAGTAAAAGCATAAGACTTAAACACATTTTTTGAGCGTCAGATATTTAACTTCGCCAGTTACCGGGTTCACAAGATACTAAAATAAGGATTTACCTCCAGTGGTTATATTCGCGGAACAGGTTCCTTATGTACATAACAAGGAACAAAAACGCGTAAGTGGCTGCATAAGGAGACCATTTAGTGTATGGAGTGCTTCGCTGCGATCACAGCCGCATGTTTCCGAAATCAGAACAGACTTGCGGATTCGCAGTCCGTTAGCCTACATAAAGAACCAATCAACCATTCATCCATGTCCACTGCTTTACGCGGTGAGGGTCGTAACACTGGCTCGTTTAAAAATTATAATAGTATTAAGTTTTACCGGGCACATACTGACACATAAAAATACATATCTGCGTGAAAAAGGGAAAGAGCAAGCGCTCGCACCGGGAACCCTGTTGGAAAGTATTCCCCTGACGAGACCTTCAGTTCTATAGGCGACATAGGCGGCCACCTAGGGCGCCAACTTCAAAGGCGTTGACTTACCCAGTCGGTTTCACTTCGGCGCGGCAAACACTATGCTGCAATAGCTTACTATAAAAACACTATATAGTCTGTATATTAAACTGTATTAGTCTGTATGTAATATTAATCTTTATTCATACTATTCTTCCATTGGGGTATCATAATTAACGCAGTAAAAGTTAATGCGATTAAAGAAATGATGACGCGTTATGACTTAAAAGTACCTGTTTTTTTAAAGATACATAATTATCATTTAAAATCCGGACCCCCACGCCCTTGCATACTCTGCTAGGCTTATAAAAACGGATGGAATAATGGGTGGATGATGATGGATGGATGAATAACATCACGTATTGTATTTATTGCGCAATTACAAAACATTAAACAAAAAATCAACCGTATTAAACAATAATTAATATTTAGTTCTTCAGTCATCGTTTGCACATTTATTTTGACATTGGTTGTAGCGGTCGTGAATGAAAAGCCACGTTAAAAATATTTCATTGAAGTCGCTTCTTCTGCTTAAACTTTTCGTCTGGGTTTTATTTTTCAGTGAAGGAGTGTATGCGTGTATGTGTGGCGGGGGCTAGCTTGTGTGATATTACATTGCTATCTAGTTCAAATTCAGGAAACAGCGTTCTCCTTGGAAAATGTGTTCAGGAGGTGAAACGATTTAAATGTAAACTGGCTTACATGCGTGCGTCTTACCAAGACAAAACATATTGCCAGGAGAATATGAACTATTTTGAAGGATTATTTTGAAATTTAAATGTTGTCTTAACTGTAGCTTACCACTGGAAAGAAAGAATGCAACATTTCACATTTTTCCATTTCTCACAGTTAATTATAGGCATACCGTAACGTCACATATAAAATAAATTTGCCTAACTCTGCGACAAATAGTCTGCTGAACTTTTGCTGAGAAGCGCCGCCTAAAAAGATAATTTAAATTTGAAGCAGAAATTTAGGAAACTAAAAAATGAGACGCAATGAGAAACTAAGCTTCCTTTAAAATGTTTATAATCTTTACACCGGCTACACAAACAGACCTCATACGTACATTACGTAGGCTATCCGAGTTTGCGTCTGTCATTACGAACATTGTTCTTTCCATGCAGTCATACACTGTGAAGTTAAAATAAATCACGCCTGCATATGGTGAAATCATTATTTTACAGAAACCAGTTATGGCAGATAAAATCAACAAAGTTTTTAAACATATGTAGTGCTAAATATAAGTGAGAACTATCAATATAACATTGTTTAGCGGAGGTGAATTAACGAAAGTTTGTTGTACGTATATAGGCCTATTGCAAATAATTAAAATATTTGTGTAAGATGTCATAAAATACTAAAATCAGTATCTGTACTTGTGCAGAGTAAAAAAAAGCTTTAAGAACAATGAAGATAATTATGTTGTAAGCAGAAAATTATTACATTGTAATTTCATTCTTCAACTTTATTGCACACCTGACCGACCCTTCCACACAATCAGAGGTGTGATTTGGGGTGTTGAATCTCGGTAGTCATTTATAATACGATTATTATTGTAGGACTCCCACCTGCAGCCAGGGCTGAAAAGTGTTACAATAAGCGTTAATACCTAATGTCACGAAATGCAAGCAAGAGGTATTTCTTCTTATTTTATAATCGCTCTTTTAGTCCCCCTAATCAAATGCCGCTCATAGGAGAACGTCATTCATCAGACAGAGTAATTATGTAAGTCATCATTCCATCATACTATATTATAAAAATAAAATTAAATAAAATGCTAGAATAATGTTGAACAATGTTTATGTAAACCTCGTAATTTATACAAATAGATCACTTCTCGTAGATCCTACTGGAGAAATTCGCTTAAGTTGACGTGGTCTGATTCCATAAATATGTTACGTTGGTGTCAACGTGTACTTTAAATATTTCAATCCTATACTATAAAAATGTTGAAATACTATAATACTCTTGAACAATATTTAGGTGCAAGCCATAACTTTTAGGTTTTCTGAGCCTTGAATGTATTTTTAAGCTCCTGCTGACCTCTAGTGGACGAGATGGATGAACGCAAACTCTATGTCAGTGCGACCTTTTCAAATTCAGTGCGATCTGTAAAATGTAGTGAAAGAGAACTGCATTAAATGAAAACGATATGGACCCATAATCCAAATTTTGAATTTTGAAATTTTGAAATTTTGAATAATAATACCTAATTATATAAAATCTAGAAAGGCGTTTGCCGAGGCCCTGGTTCGGTTTATCCCAAGTCGGTTGCCGTAGTGATGGCATGGTGTGACGGTCTTTAATACGTCTGTAGTGCGTCGCCTTCGATCTCAACTTTGACATTTGCAGCTTTTGGGGAGTTTGTCCGATTGCACCACCATGGCAGGCAAACGAGCACTTGTCATCCTGTCAAAAGGCGCAGAAGAAATGGAAACGGTTATCCCGGTGAACGTAATGCGCAGAGCTGGGGTGTGTGCAACGACTGACCTATACCAGTTATATGGATGGCGTGGCCAACGCTTTCCATTGTACCTGTTGTACTAAATTTTAACTACGTCGATACGCCGATGTGGGGTTTTCGTTGGTGAATTTCGCGTTAATGCAATTTTGTGTTAGTGAAATAATTCCCAAAGATTCCCAATCGGGCCGTGAGTAAATGACAAGGTATGTAAGGCTGCGCTTACCAAAAAAGTCCTGTAACCCGGGATACACGAGGTTTGTGGGAAAAAAAGACTACTTTGCTTACATCTACCTCTGTTTGCTGTACTGGTGTGCATTTGATAAATAAACGTGATTTTCATTTGATTACTGCCGTGCAGGCTGAGTATGACCCCGGCGCTTCTACGAGAGTGATATGACTGGTTTTTCAGAAGTATTTTTTGGATTAAAGTGTCAAGTTATTCTTATGCTTTGCTACTGATTATTATTATAGTTCTTCTTGTTAAAAGAAAATGTTAATCCCCCGCCCCCTGTGTAACAGATTGCCGTCACCCTGGCGGGTCTTACGGGAAAAAACCCAGTGCAGTGCAGCCGAGACGTCGTCCTCTGCCCCGATGCCAGCCTGGAGGACGCGGTGAAGCAGGTCGAAGTTAATCCCTGTAACACTTCGCTCGGTGGTCAGCTGCCACCTTAATTACAGCTCTGGAAAAATTAAGAGACCACAGCAACATTTTTTCTTTCACTAATTTATCTATTTATTGGTGTGCATCTTTGAATAATATATATTTTTCGCAAACTGCAGCCTAGTTCTTCTCGATTTCTCATTATTAAATGGTTTCTTCCTTGCTTATGGGACTTCCTATCAGGCTGCAAGAAGCAGGACTGAAATGTCCTAGCAGTGCACTTCACACCTGCACTTAATGTTTCCCATTCCTTTTGAAGGTCACTTGATGTCATCCTCCGATTCACGAGAAATTGCCTGATAAGTTAACGGTCATCTCTGGCATTAGAAAGTCGCTTCCACCCTCTACCTGGCTGGCTTCTGGTTGTTCCCAGTATCTCCTGCTTCACCTTGTTCATGTGTACTGCTGTCTTAGAAATTTTTAACCTGGAAGCAACCTGCTCCTCAGCATAGCCTTCTGCCAGCAGAACCAGGATTAAACCAGGATTTAAAAATGCAGATTTGTTTAAATACAATATTGTGTGGTCTCTTAATTTTTTCCAGAGCTGTATATGCTTTAGTTGAATGTGCATTTTCTTTACCTTTCAATGCAGTCTGTAATATAATATCACCTAATAATGCCATTCTGCTATGCTATAGATCATTCAGATCCCCTCAACTGATTTTGATTAATGGATTTTGTGTGGTTTCATTAAAAAGGGACCTTATGATGTTGTTCTCTTACCTGGGGGAGCCCTGGGAGCCCAGAATCTCTCTGAGGTAAGACTGGACTCTGGACCACCTGGTAAAAAAAAAAAAAAAGCATAATTAATAGTTACACTGGATTTCATTGCCGCTCCAGGGGATAGTGATTGCATATTGTGGTGCGTTTTTGGGTCATGTTGTTAAATAAGTTCAGCCTTTTATTTGACAGAACATTGGCAATATTAACTTAGCAGGAACACAGAAAGGGAAGCCAACCATTTACACAGCATGGACACTCGGGGAGAGACACTAATGAAAACACACACTCTCAACGGGAGAACAGTACACAACCAAAACGCTTACCATTAACAATGTAATACAGGAATACACTCATTAAATCACAATGTTAACACATAACAGTGCCAAAGTGCAAGGCACGACGGTATCCCAAAGAATTTGTCTTAACTGCAGCATCACAATATAATAAATAGTGGTCATTGTGTGTGATGGTCTGCTAAATGACAAAGCTAATGACCTAGAGATCAGGGCTATTCAACTCATGGTCCTCAAGGGCTGAGCCCTGCTGATTTCCCAGCCTTCCTTTACCTGTGAGCCAGGTGTGAAGCCTCTGGCCAATCGGAATGATTATTAAACTACGAAACTATTAAATGGTTATTGAACTAACTACCTGGAAGGACTGGAATTGGGCCTGGATTTGGAATCGAGGTCTAGCTCTGAAGAGCCCAACCTAGATTATGCTTGTTTTGCAAATATGAATATTTTCCAGTGACCTGGTTATTCAGACAAGCACGCTTCTGTAGGGATACTGCATTTAGGTTTGTCGCTGTGTGAGTAGGCGATGTCTGCTTTTCCCTGAAAGATGTGAGTTTCTGGATGAGGAAGAATGAATGGATGAGTAATATGGAGTGACTAACTAACGGCATGCATCGAGGCCGTGCTGGGAGGCTGAATAGCAGAATGGTGGCTGTGTGGGTCCTGCGGTGGCTAATTTGTTGCTGGTTTCATCATTGTCTGTTGTGTAGTCGCCTGCTGTGAAGGAGGTGCTGAAGGAGCAGGAGGCCAGGAAGGGGCTGATTGCTGCCATCTGTGCAGGTACTGCTCCCTCTGCATGCACGCACGCACATTTTTTTTTCACATTGTGGGGGACATTTGGTTCCCACAATGTAATATATGCATGTTCTCTTATATAGAAATATTGCAATGTGGTTTTGTTTAAAAATGCAAATTAATCTATTTAAAAGAAACACATACTTTCTAGTCCACTGTAGACTGTCACTCTGTAACTGTGATTGCACAACCCTGCTTAGGCCGATAAATGCTGTGCAGTTCTGTTAAAGTGAAACCTTCAATGAACTTTGTGACTTACATACCTGAGTTGAGCCATTTGGACCCTCTTGTAGATAAACTGGTTCGTGCTGTGTGTGTATTGCTTTTTGTAAGGACCTAATAGTTCAGTTCATGATTTGCAGCCCTTGTTTCTAAAAAGATGCAGAGTCCCTGCACATGAAATAGCTGAAAACACCTTTTAACATTAGTACACTTCCAGCATGCAGTCCCCTAGTGGTCAAGAGCTGTATTTCACTCTTGTAGCAAGATGTACCATGAAAATTCTCAAAACATGTCACTTTTGGTTTAAAATTGGTAGGTGTGTATTATACATGTAGCATATGATGATTAGTTTTGAATGCAGCAAGTATTCTATATTGGATTTAGAAACATCTGACATTTTGAAATTTTCAAACTCCAGCATATTGTGAGTCAACAGATATATGATGGAAACATCATAAAAAGACAAAGTCTGGGGATTCATTTCTAGCTACAGTTAACATTAGAAGCTGAATGGCGGAGTCTTTAAATAAATTTAATCAAATACTGCTAAATGAGGGATGCTGTCATATTAGTCTGACTGTCTCTGAGTAAGCTTGTCCTGTATGGACTGGGCATGTTTAGGCCCATGAGGAAGCACAGGTGGCCTGTTTTTGGTGCCGAAGCAGTATTTACAGGCCCCCTAGTTGCCCATAGCATCACGTGATGTGATTCCTGAGGGTTAGGAGAGCCGTCTGATGAGGGCATCTTGGGAAATGTGAAGGTCTCCGGGCCTTTGATCGCTCGGCACGGAAATGATGACTGAAACTGCCAGATTGATCTGGATGGAACCCCAGAGCTGATCATGCAGCTGCAATGAAAACAGGACATACAGAGACCCAGAGAGCAACAGATCAGCTGATCTGCTGTGCATCTTCAGTGCAGTAGGCAGTATGTAGTTAGCGTGTCGGCTACGCAGTTTCCACTTTGCATTGAGGGCATGACACCCACGTGATCAGTTTGCCACTTTTGTTTGTTCTAGTTGTTACATTGTTTCAGAAATTCATATTCGCCTCGAGGAACAAATTTTCCTAATTTCATTGTATCTGGTTAGACAGGTTGAGAAAAAAATTAAATATAACCACTTCAGTGTTTTTTTTTTTTTTTTTTGCTCATTTATAAGTTGCACTTGGCCTGCTTGCCTGTATCGATTCTGCAGTGGGTGTCCTTGGTTGTGACTTTGGTCACCTGATAAAACTACAGATTGTATATCGGCATCTAAGAATAACTTTGCCGTTATGGGAAAGTGGGCTGCGTGTGACTGCATCGCTGCCCTAAACTCTCCCCCCGTTGTGGTTCTGCTGAAACTGCACTAGCACGTCCGCAGTACGGAGCCGCATCTGAACAGGGCAGCGCTGAGGAGACAAGAAAATTGTCCCGAATCAGCCCAGAGAGGCCAGCTGTATCTGCGCTCCCTGGCCATCTGAGATACTTTTTTTTTTTGCTGAGAGCTTAGCAGGTGTTGGGACGGGGGTGGGGGGAGCCTTGGCAGCTGCATTGCTGGCAGCGATCAGGGCATCTTGTGTGCGGAACGGGCACTGCTAGGACACCGGTGAGTGAAAAGGACAAGGCTGTCGGGGACGGCCAATCAGATAGGAGCGCTGTGTCCCCGTTGCGCTGAATGGCTTTTCCAAGGCCAGGAAATGACACTGGAAGGACGGGGCTTTGCGTCTGGTGCATGACATAATGTTAAATAAAACGTATACATCCTGCAGCAGAAGGTGCTGTTACAGGCCCTGGGGCATGTCTCTAATAATGGATATCAGCTGTTTTTTGTTTTTTTTTAGATGTTAGTGCAGCTGTAATTCAGTAAGTGAAGGAGTCCAGCCCTCAGCAATGTGACGTCCAATAAACAGCATTCGTGATCATTGCTGGTTCTCACACGCCAACCCGGTACTCCTATACGTAAAGATCTACTCATTGCCGGCATCCGTCGCTCTCTTTCTTTAGTTATTCCCCACTCTCAACACTTTCTCTCTATCTGACGTATCAGTATTTTTGCCCCTGTTCACCCCCGTATGGTCAGAGACTGGGCACAGATCGTGCTCTGTGAGCTGCACGGGTGGGGGGGGGGTGGGGGGGGCGCCAGCAGCTCGATCGATGGCTGGGAGAATTTGCTTATTAATGGTCTCTGTAGGAGCAGCCTGAGAGGCCCAGCGAGTGCCGTTAATGCAGCTGGCTGAGTGCTTTCCTTTTTGTTTATTTAAAGTCAAAGGATGATAAAAGCGCGCATGTTAACATGCGGCCTCGGAGCCTGACTGAGGGTTCCTGCGGCCGTGTGCTCTGGTCCCAGTGGCCCCTGCCGTTTGACACGTTAACCTGCCTCATCATTGTGGTGTGGGGCTTCAGTGGCACATGGGTATTTAGGGGTGCACTTGTGGTGTGTGTGTGTTTGTGTGTGTGTGTGTGTGTGTGTGTGTGTGTGTGTGTGTGTGTGTGTTCCTCTGTAAACGATCTCCTTCCCCAGGGCCCACGGCTCTCCTCGCCCACGGCATTGGTTTTGGGAGTACGGTCACCACCCATCCAGCAATGAAGGACAAAATGATGAATGGAGGTAAGCCCCCCCCCCCCCAATACTCAACCTTGTTTGTGGACCTCGGCCCCATTTCCACTTATCGCACGGGACTGGCTGCTTGTTCCCGTCCTGCGGTTCCAAGCGTGCGTGCAGTACAGAATCGCTGACGCGAGTCGTCATCGCTGCGCCCTTGAGGAGTCGGCCGTCTGACTTGCCGGTACGCCTCGCACCAGTCAGCAGCTGCAGCCGCCGCACAGGAAATGCAGCACGATGCAGCAGATTGTGGTGACCGGCCTGCTGTATGGAGGTGTAGTGTGCCATAGTGTCCAGCAGAGGGTGCATCGGATGCTTTTGGTGCATTGAGACATCCTCTGAAAGACTGGGACATGTTGTAAGGAGAATGGAGAGGAACTGCTTAGATCTTGCTCAGAAACCTCAGGCTGTGTGATTGTTGGATCTTTTTTGGGCCCTAATAAAGTGCAAAAGGTGACCTTGCACTTGTTCTGTTTAGTCAAGTCAACAGATCAAGGTTAAAGAAGATGGACCAAATGCTCCGTTGTTCTTCCAGGAGTGGTTTTCTCTATTAGGTTTAGGCAAGAGCCGCTAGTATGTTTTGGGAAAGCGAACCTTCGGCCCTACAGGTTCTGCCGACAGGGAAGGTTGGGGTTTTTAAAAACACCCTTTCTCCTTGCCACCAGCTGAAAGGTGATGCCTACCGTACAATGATTCCAGCTGCAGCATTGTCTCTGCAGGTTCTAAGCAGAGCCACTGGGTCTGATATTCCTGTACATGACGACGCTCTTGTTCCGTGTTCTCCAGATCACTACACGTACTCAGAATCTCGTGTCCAGAAGGACGGCAACATCATCACCAGCCGTGGACCCGGAACCAGCTTCGAATTTGCCCTGACCGTGGTGGAGGAGCTCCTCGGGGCCGAGGTGGCTGCCCAGGTTAAAGCCCCAATGCTCCTGAAAGATTGAGTTGTGCTCTGCATTGAGATGCCTGTCACTTCCCCCAGTGAATCTGCATACAAAGGGCAGCACCCGAAAATAGTCACAGAGACTTGATATTAATTCAGATGTTAGCGCTGAGGGTGTTATGTTGCAGAGCTTTTTCATCTTCCTGTGTTTCTCTTTGCACTTTGTTTCCTGTTATTCTGAAGTGGAAAATAAATTTAAGCTGCCCAATATATGATCTGGTGTCTCATTTTCATGAGATATCTATTGCACTGTACCCTACATTCTTGATGGGAAAGGGCCAGGTTACTGGTGGAGATCTCGCAGAGTATGAGCGAATTTGAAACCTCTTAAAAGCTGTCTATGCTTTTCTGCTACAGAAACCAATGCGAGAGTAACCAGTTTTTTGTTCATTGGAGAACTGCAATGCAATAACTAGACCTCCGTTAGTCTTAATGCGTCTTTGGAACTCAGAATGGCAGAGTTCTGATTGTATTGTCTGAATAAGTCATGGGATTAGTGTCATAAAACGGTATGTGTTTTGGTGAGGCATCATTACTGCTGCTAGTGACTTCATCACACCTCCTCTCCCGAAACTTTTTAAATGATCTAAATAATCATATTCATATTTTAAAATATTTTTTGCAACTAAGGTTGAAAGAATAGTATTCTGTTGCGTGCTCTGACAGCACGTCAACAAATCACATAATTGTATCATCAAATAACAGTTGTGTATGGGTGAGTGAAATCTCAGCTCTGTGTAAACAGGTTGCAATAAGATTTTGGTGATTTAATAACTTTTTTTTTTTTGGAGAATCACACATCTGCAATAATGGGCATAACCTTTATACAATCCCAACATTCCCACGCTTGGATTATAATTTATTATGTTTTGAGTTTTTTCTTTTATCAGGGAATGGTTCCCCGCTGCTTGCACATTGGACAGAGTTATACTGGTGTCTGCTATGTCCCCTGTGGGACCCATCATGGTGCTCCGCATTGTGAAAGGTACTGCTAATCGTCCAATAACTTGTAACTGCAGACAGTGCGGTTTGTTGGCCGTGGGCTTAGTACATTAATGTGAAAAGGAACAGGGGCATATTGGGGAAGCGTCCGCTTTCAGCAGCTGAGTTCCTGTGGTGTAGCAGAGTGTTTCCACCTTTCGCCTTCCACCCAAGACGTGTTAAATGGCAAGCCGAATCGCATTATTAGTATAAGGCTGACTTGTCATAACTTAATTCTTACTAGTAAAAATGAAATTTTTATTGTAATTGTACAGATCTGAAATTACACATATCCAAATGTGAATTTCACATCTCTGCATTGTAATTATGGAGACCTGTATTTAAATTTTAACTAGTAAAAACTCAATAATGGATGTGTGAGCCTGTAACGTAATGGGAATGTAATTACAGATATCCACAATTGAGTTCTTACAAGTAAAAAATGAATTATAGAGCTGTACAAAATTTCATTCCCACCTGCAAATAGTGATCAGCTATGACATTAAATTCTCATCTTTAGTGGATTACTGTATCAGTAAGAACAATGGAGAAATAACAATAGATGGGTGTTTTATATTTTAATATTTTGTGTGTAGTGTACATTATATGAATGACTATTTGCAGGGATGCTAAAGTAAATCAATACATAGTTCATTTATCAAAAAACAGCTTGTGTGTTATCTGGTGTGACATAACCCCAGACTTGCTGCATAGCTCAGTAGGTTGAATGTTTGACACAGACTGTTACTTCTCTGGTTGTGGGTTCTCATCTGTTATGCTCATCTGTTAGGTGAGTAGTGGTGGCCAAATGGTTAGGGTGGTACACTTGTAATCAAGCGATTGCTGGTTTGAACCCCCCACCAGCAAAGTTCCACTTCTAAGTAGTGCTCCCCGGGTGCTGAATTGACTCCCTGCTATGTCACGTATGGGTTAAACACAGAGTACACATTTCATTGTTGTATGTGGTGTGTCGACAACTAATCACTTCACATTCTGAATATATGTTTCACTGTCTATATTCTGAAAAGCTCCCTACCGCGACTATGCTTTTGCAGCGACCGATTCTCACAATCACTTGTGTTGTTAAGAAAAAAAGTTAACGTCAAAATTTAGCCAATGAGACCGCAGACTGCAGAAATCAGATGGCATTTTTGACCAATCGTAATGCAGTGACTCTAGGCCAGGCGCGAATTAAACTGCCCCCCGCCTGCGGGCAGCACCGGAGCGGCTGCGATTTCGACATACGGATTGGCAAACACGGGACGGCTTGCGCCGCTATAAGCCTATCGCATTACTCAGTTTGTAAAATGGGCGGGTCTCTGCGGCGGCGCGTGGTGGCTACGTCGAAGCGGTAAAAAACAAGAATAGAGCTGGCGCGTTGTGGTACTGTGAATCCTATGTGCTTGTTCCTTACCCTGACAAGACGCATTTTTAGAACAGTACTAACAAAAAGGTAAGTGGAACGCCGTAAGTGTTACTAGCTAAACGCACCGGGTATCAGACAATATTCCCCGAATAACGTCTTTCACAGCTTGCCTGTTGCATTTAGAGAAGGTGAGGGACTGGGGCGTTTGAGGACGAATTTATCAGGGATAAATTATTGTTGCCGTATTATTAACATTTCGGACGGAATAGTAAAGGGCTCAGACAAGAGGGTGGTTATTTCGGTCGCCTGAGGGTTACGTCCCGTAACGTCAGTGACTATGCGGGTTACCGGTTGTTTCCGAGGTCTCCTTTTTAACGGACAAGGCGGACGTTCACACCACGCACAATGCCCGGCAGGTGGGCGTCATTAATGGGTGGCATTAATGTTTACAGAATGTGGTGTTTACAGAATTGAGGGGCTGGCGTATTACCTTTTTTGATTCTCCACTTGCTTTGTGCAGAAATGACACGACGGACCATCGCCTGAGACTGGAAATCGGGCAGTTTTGCCGGTTAAACCGCTGACCTATGTAACTGTTGTCATGGGGAAGAATGAGGGTGGACAATTAGGGCCACTCCCGCCAAGTGGCCCCCTATTCCCCTTGCGTGTGTTTACCTTGTAGCCATGTCTTTTATATAGTTATCTGTCCTCCTGTATCGCTGCGCCAGGGTTCTTTCCTCACTGCACTACCAGCAATGCGCAAAGTGTGCCACAGAACCCTACACGGTGCATCCAACAATGGCAGAAGTAATATGAAAGTGGTATGCAAACTCTGTAAAGAATAAGGCGTGGGTGTGCATGAAGGCTTTATGCGTGTTATGTTTAATGCTATAGGCTGTCGATTTTATACAAATATATTGAAACCACGAGAGCAAAAGACCAGAAGCTACAGTATGTCTGACAGGACTTAGCTTTTTATTTAAGCTAATTGATGTCAAATTGTGACAAGATACTGAAAATATTCAACAGGTTGTCCTTGCTCTGGATCTGAGATGCTAGTTTATTAAACTGTTGTAATTTGTACTGTCTGACGTCAAGATATCCCCAAGGGCCTGTCCCCATTCATCTTCTACCAGTGCTTTGCTGGGTTTATGAGGACAGCAGGGGCAAACTGTCTGCTTTTTATGGGTGCCTGAGCTGTCTGTGTCAGGAGTGTGATGGGAGTTTTTTCTGGTTTGGCTTTTGAACTGTTTTATAGAGGCCATCTATGTTGCTTTTTGAAATTTAAGAATTTCAAGAGGTTTATCAGTCTTCCACTTTGTGTGTGTAATGTAATGTGTGTGTTTTGTAATGTAACAAGTGTCTTTCATTATTTAATGGATGTCAGTGTCTCCTTAGTATTTAAATGTGAAACGATATGTCTCATTAAATGTAGAGGTTTCTTTTCCTGTGTCCCACATGTTACAGCATAAATGCTATTATTAATGAGCAGACCTTAACAATGCTTGGGCTGATAGCAAAGTTGGTGCATTTTATGTTGGTGGCAGTGGAGGATATTAAAGTAGGTTGTGAATAGAAGGAAACAGAGCGGCATTGCAGTCACGGTTGTGGAGAAGTGAGTCAGACCTTAAATTCAGTGGCGAGGTATTCCTCTCAAGCTGACTACGTGCTTGTGTGCTTTTTTTTTTTTTTTTTTTTACATTTTTTTTTTGATCTTCCCCTCTCTTCTGCTGTTCACACAGGCACTTTAGTGGCAGGAAGTCGCCATCAGCACCACAGGCGTGAGCCAAGCCTTAGATTGCATGCTCACACTGCTGCAGCTGGCAGTGTTTGTCCGCTGCAGATTCAGTTGAAATCTGCCGCCTTTCTTACTAACCTTACTGAAGAGGCTGGATCCTGAAAAACTAGACTGCAGCATTGAGCACATTTCTATGATGAGGACCACGCCAATTTTATTTATTTAAAAATAAATAAATGGATAACATAAGGCATTTGGTCTGGCTGGAACCCAAAGGAATTGTGATGGTTAGGGTGTTGCACTTGACCATTTTAACACATGTGTTTGTGTTGAAAATTCTTGTAAGAGGCTACTGCCTTGCACTTAAGCTGACTCAACTATGGGGTCCTCTGTTCTGGTTGCCTGGTTGGATCAGTTTTTTACTTGTGGTTTTGGAGTCAGTTGAAGCAAATTACCAGTGAAACGCTAGTCTTTTCAGTTGCTTCCCACTAGCTGCACACATGGATTTATGTTCCTCATGCTTTTTTAATAGTAGTGTAGTGGCCACACCATGGGCATTTTTTGTTCTTGGTGATTCTGATGGATCCATATTTGAATGCTTTCTCAAATACTGTATGAACTCTGAATTCAAACTGACTGAAAAGCAACTAACTTGTTAAATTGCTCTAACCAATCTGTATTAGGATAGCATTTAGAAAAAATACAAATGCTACCTTAATACAGTCCGGCTGTCCTGAGTATTCAGCTCATTTAATTATTTTTTTGCTGTTATCTGTACACGCTGTTGCAACTCTGCATTACATTAGGAAGCTAATAGCGGACCTTTGGGGAGCGATGTGATTTCTCAGTCACCAGCTGGAGGGTATGGCTGCAGCACTTTTCAGTGGCCCTGAGCAGAAGCGGGGTGACAATTAAGGAGTGACAGGTGTGTGGAGAACTACTGTGACATCCTCAGTAGCCTTGGGGGAGACGTCTTGCAAGTCAGAAGCAAGAGGGACCTGTCAAGATTGGCCACGGGCATGTGGAGGTCACAACACATTTTTGGCCGTATTTGAATTTTAGTGGACCCACTTTGTTTGCAGGTTATGTTGTACATCTGTTACAGATTTTTCTTTTTTATTCATTATTTTGGTTAATTAAATGTTTGTATTTTCCAGTTTGTAGCACTTGTCTAGTGAACAGTACTAGAATATGCTTGGGGGGCTGTTACTTTTTTTTTTTCCTGATGTGTCTGTTGTAATTGTTGGTTGTTTCTGTTGATTCTGTATCCTGCAGAGTTTCTGTAGTATGGCCTCAGACATGACCTTTCTCGCAGACAAGTGTAGAGGTGTTTGAGTTTTCCTTTGCAGTCATCTCTTCTATTTATGGCCATTTTCTAGCTTTGATCGGTCCTTGTGTGGGGTAGTACTGCTCTAGCAGATTTGGAAAGTTATACAAATCCTGTAACCTAGTACGTGTAAGTGATGTTACTTTTTACTTCTTTGTTTGAGAAACCCTGAACATTTACAGTTATGTTGTTTTTAAGCATATTGCAGTTTGTTTTTGAATCTGTTGATCATAAATCACTAATGGCAGCAGAATATTTTAAGGAAATAGTTCACCATAATGTGTATTGTGAAATTTCATTATGGTTGTTATCGCTATTGATTAGGACAGGGTTTTTCAACAAGTGGGCTTCTGGGCCACGAACCGGTCTCAGGTGCTAAGTTCACACTACACGACTTTCTAACTCATCTGATTGCTGTACTGTTCACACTGCGCGACTTGTGATCTTGCAATTGGAAATGTTTAAGTCGTTGTGGTTTACACAGTAATTAACTGATCAGGGACAGGGGATCACACACCACAAGGTCTTTCATGAGGAGCAATCCGTGATGAATCCGTCTGGTCTTCAAACCATGTTTAGTCACGAAAATGCATGCGAGAAATTTCATGGGGAAATTAGAATTATCCAGTTAGTGGCAACATGTCGCAAGTTGTTAAAACACTTTGATCAGATAACAAAATATGATCTGCATTTACAAACGCACGGCAAATTAACCCTTGTATACACAGGAATCTCAGTAAATGCTCTTACTACCTTGAATATAAAAAGAACCATTCCTGAAACTGTAAACATTTACTAAATACCTCTTCCCTGACCACTAAGAACAGTCACTAAAATTCAGCTTTTTACACCTTATTAAACACCTCTCTGACATTTCCCCTCACCCTGTGTCTTGCACTCTCATTCTCCAGTCACAATCGGGTCACAACACTTTTCACACAAGATTTAGAGTTGGCAAAAGGTCCAAATATTTAACCTGCTAGATATTTGATGGCTGTTGTTCTCAAATAGCGATTGAATGCAGATTTGCCAGCGTCGAGAGAACCCTGATTTGCCTTTGATGTGGGGTTTTTGTCTGCAGTCTCCAAAAACTGTTGCCGAGCAGAAAATTGGGGCTAAAATCGTGTAGTGTGAACTTAATGTAAGTGGCAGGAAAATGTGATAATGGCAGGGAAACGTGGTATGGTCCATAATGAGCCACCACTCAAACGCAATCCCAATTGCCACCTGGGAAAATTCCCCAGTCTAGAAAAATTAATGACTGGGTAGAGGTGAGCAATATAAACGACATATCGGCTTTCCATCATATAAAATTTAAACAACAAGAAAATGAGAAACTTTGATAAATTGTCAATAAAGAACAGTTATTGATGGTATACATCAGAAACACACAATTCCAACCAGTCAAGAGAGATGTAATGAGACATAAACAAAAAGGAAAAAATCTGTTATACTGATCATCTGCTTATAGTCATTAATTTCACCTAGACAGGCGTGATCACTATAAGCGGATTCCACTGTATTAGTATTGCCATTGTTTCCATTATTGCAGTGTTTTAGTATTAGTAGGGGTCATTAAGTTTTGTTTTAATAACATTGATCAGTAAATGACAGCAGAAGCAAATGTTGAAAAAGAATAAGCATTCATTCAATGAGGACTGTCTTCCGAAATGAAGAATGGGATAAATTCCTGAAATTCAACATATTCTAGGCTGTTAGCTGGCTACCAATATCAGACCTTGGCCTTGGCTAATAATGTTAGTTATTCACAACATATAAAATATAAGTATTTTTTTGCATTTCACTGAATGAATAAATTGTAATTTAAGTTACCACACCATGAAAAGGTGAAATTGTTGCCCTGCGCTCTGGGATAGGCTTTGGACCCTCTATGACCCTGAATAGTATAATCAGTAACAGAAGATGTCTGGATGGATGAATTGATGGTTTAACAACTGACAACTATATCTTGCACCACCCTTATTCTTGATTTCTGTTGTTTTTTGTGTAGAGCATCAGTGCTGTCATAAATTCTGCAAAGGTGAAATCCCTGAGTGTACTAATGATAAAATCACCAGGCATGCTTAAAAGCAAAGGAACAGATGCTGCTGAGTAGTTCTTTTGATTTGCTGAGCATTGCTGGGTTTTATGAAAGCTCGACACATTTGCTTGCAAAGGTTTCAGGATTGTATGATTGTTGTGCAGAAGTCTGACCATTTGTTTGATTAGGGGCAGGAAGTATCAGGGTGAATTCAGGATGTCCCTTTTTGGGGCATTTTTATATGTGCACTATGGTTGCACTTTTGTAATTGCCAGTTTTGCTGCACAACTTTGTTGCAGGAAATTATAGTGGTCAGACACACTGGTAGATCTTGCATGAAGCTTAGGGTGAGGTTGTAAATGAGGAGACCATATTTCCTGGTGAACTCCTGCACCGTTCAGCTAAAGTGCCTTTTTTAATTTTTAAAACTTGTGGTTAAACCGCTGTGGTGGTCCGTAATGATTTGTGGTACCGTTATGCCTTCAGTCACTCTACAGTGTTTGTGTAGGCCTGGACTGACACATAGCTGACTTAGGGTAATTTCTTTTCTTTCAGTATTGGCTGCAACATAGTTACAATCGTGGGTGTATATCTAAATGCACTTCATTCACATGCCTGTTTTATGCACACAAATGAGGCTCTGCAGAACACAAGATGGTATCGTTTAACGACAGGTACTTCTTTATGTTTATTTTTCCACTCTTCACATCGACCCAGGAAGGACTTTATTTTCCATTAGCCACCAGTCTTTTGATATAGTGCTTTTCTTAGAAACATCATTTCTCACCGAAAAGGGGGTGACACTGTAGCTGTGCTTGGCATGAACTGTCTGACCTTTTCACAGTTGCACCCGTGTGATTACAGCAGTCTAGCTGCTGTATTTACTGTAAGGTGAGGAGGCAGGTGGGCTGTGCTTAGAGAACAGACCCTGCTCACTGAATGTGATCATTTTTAATACTTTTAATAGGTAGATGAAAGTGCAAACTAAGGCAGAGGTTCCCAAACTGGTGGGGTGTGCCTGCTAGGGGGGCATGAATTTACCACAAAGGTGGGCATGTCCTGATGGCTGAACCAATGTTAATTTCATTGACGAGAACCATGATGAAAATTCTCTGTCAACGATGATTTTTCATTGACAAAAATGAGACAATATTAAAGGAGATGTACTGATGTCAGCAATTAAAAAATAACAGGGAGCAATGAATTTCAGTAGGTCCATTCAGAAGTAGTATCTTTAGAGTTAATTGTAGTTGCACAGGACTGGATAATGTTGCTCTACCTGGCTTCTAATGCGTGCATCTGTTTGACAAGTAGAAACCATGTAGCTTTGTGAGGTCTGTCTGTGAACTGTTTTGCCATTATGGCTGTGCCACAGTCTGCTTTAGGTGGGGAAAATGTACTGACATATTTTACAAGTTTTACGTTAGATGCAAAAGAAAACAAGTCTCAGTACAAACCGTGTGGAGCGGCAGTAATGGGTATAAACACCACAAACAGCAAAGTGCTTTTATGGAATGAATAAAAACAAATACTTTCTTTTTTTAATATGTTTCTTTTTTAATATGACAATTTCACTGCCTTTGAAATTCACTACTATGTACCGAACACTGAGCACAACTTGGTTTATTTTCACTAGTCTGATACATTTTTACATTTTTGAGAGAGGACACTTTGGTTTTCAAGTTCTTGGTAATGGTATTGTTTTTTTCTTATGATAAAGTTCAAATAAAGGCATTTAGATTTAGTGCAGTGTTTCATATTGCAACCTTTGTATCCATTAAGTCTGTGTCTTTTAAAGACTACATTTTCAGACTTAACATGCCATAATCACAGGTTTACAAATATTTCTTCAGGATGAAGGATAGAGGGAGACTGGGGGGGCTAGCAGAATAAGTTAGAGAACCACTGAAAGAGAGAACAACTGGGCATCTTATGAATTAAAGACTCATAGTCACACAGACTGAAATGTTGGGGGTGGTTATTGGCTTAGTGGGTTAAGGATGCTTAAATAGTAGATTAATCTCTGTTTAATCTCCGTTGCTCCAGGGATTGGGTAACAGTACTGTGCATAACTGTACTTTCTCAATTGTACATTGTTTTGGATTAAATAATTGTAAATATAAATGCTATTAGGTCTGGCTATTGGCACAGGTGCCCTGATTCAATTCAATTCCGATTCACAAGCTAACGATTCCATTCCATCCTGTTCAACTTGATTTCAATTTGATATCATTCCAACAGGAATGAGATGAAATACTATATGACAGCTTTCCATATTTGGAGAGACGTTTTAAATAGCTCTAAGTTAACACTATGCAGTTTCACTGGAAACATTGTGAAAATCACTAAAGAAAGGCCAAAGGCTTGTATAACATATCTTTTTTATTTGAGGGACATATGGATATAGTTCCTTAAAAACAAAACTAACCTGTCTCTTTCAAAGCAATAATGGAAAATACAAACTGGCAAGTCTGAACTCACATGCCATGTTTCAGAACAACTTTAACTTAAAGATATGTGCCAAAACATAAATTAGAATCTTTTTATTTGAGGAACATATGGGTATTGTTTAGGCCTCGGCCCAGACCTCGCAATTCAATTCACAAGTGCCTAATTGGATTCCATTTTGTCTTTAGTCAATCTGCATTTAAGACTTTCACTAATGTGTGATCAATCCAGCACAGCATGCTAGCATCAGCATTGCAAAGCAAGTTAATTGTTTAAGATACCATAACATGACTTTAAACATTGCAGTTTAAAGTCCAACACTTTTTTCTTTGTTTGTAAATATAGTTTCATTTTTATTTCACCTCACAAATTATTTTCTTTTAGTTTCCATTTTTGTTTCAGTTTTAGTTTGATAACACTGGTCCCAACAAGCCCAATGCACATGAACACACACTGGCAGTATCAGTCCACATAGAATAAGACTGGATTTTAGCCTAAACATTTTCTGAAACACTTATTTAGTGGAGATTTTAAGGTAGCAGGCAGACAACTTATGGCTTTTAATGATGAGTGTAATGATGCACTCAGCTCACGATTTGATACGATTCAAGATTCTGAGTTCACGATACAATTTTCTCATGATTTTTTAGCCGAATGAGTTGCAGACAAATTCTGATGCATGTTCATTGTGCTATTTGTGTATGTTATCAGTCTTTTACAATGTTTGCATGCTGTTTTTCCTTATGTGCTTTTCTTTTTTTTCTTACTGGAAAGCTAAAATGCTGCCACACTGGCGATTTAAGATCGGGCGGTGCATCCATCCATCCATTTTCTGAAACTGCTTAATCCCAACTGGGGTCGTGGGGGGGGCCGGAGCCTATCACGGGAACAATTGGCACAGACGTGAACCAAACCTGGGCAGTCGCCAACACACCGTAAGGCGCACACACTCGCACAACTACAGGGCCAATTTAGGCTCACCAATCAACCTACCCTGCGCACTTTTGGACCGTGGGAGGAAACTGGAGCCCCCGGCGAAAACGGGAAGAGCGTGCGATCTCCACACAGAAAGGACCCGGGACCGAAAGCAGGACCGTCTGGCTGTGAGGCAGCAGCGCTATTCACCGTGCCGCCCAGCGGTGTGTCCTCAGTTTCAATTTCGCTCGCCATCTCGCATTCGGTCAAAACCAAAAACTAACGTACAACGTCGACATGAATACGCAGTGACATCTGACGTCGAACTGACGTTGTGAAATCAAATGTAGTATTACACCAGTTTTTCTGTTGAAGTACTCCTATAGTAGCGATTCATGTTCCACATCAGCCGGTTTAAATTGTCATAGATTTACATCGATTTTTAAC
>JAODJW010000127.1:22829884-22843278 GCA_026777045.1 Hyperopisus bebe | reverse complement strand
ACAATTATCCAAAAAATGACCGCGGTCAGCTCGAACTATCGCGATCAGGCAATTAATTGATAATTGCGACGGGTCTAACCACACTGTGCATCTACACTAAAGCATACAGCACTGATTCTTGGTTGATGGCCTTCAGTTTAAATTTCTGCCATTCTTTCCATAAAAAGTGTCATATCATTTAGGAAGCCTGATTGGTCACATTAATAGTTTTCTTTTTTTACTGGTGGATTTACCCTTTTATGACACTACCGTAGATAATACAGCTAAAATAAACTAGGTTGTATCTTGATTCACTTTGGTAGTTTGCTACATGGGGTCCTGAATAAAGATGTAACGTCCCAATAACAGATAACAATACTCTGGTCAGATCTGAAAAGCCCAGGTGTGGCCATTTCTGGAACAGCTGTCTTATTATCTCCAGGAAATATTCTGGCACTGACTGACTTTTCTGGTTGCTGCATTCGCTAGATTAATCGTTGCGGTCACCGGAAAGGGAATGGGAGTGGAATTAACTGCAGTGCTCTGTAATGACTTGCACCCCCCAGAGAAACTTTGTAGCAGATGGCTCACACACTGTAAGAGAATGCTCTAGTTTGAATGATATGGGACGTTATACTGTGGCACATACAGATATTTTTAATTTCAAAACTTTATTTGTTAATCAAAAAAATGTATTTTGCAGGATGGCTTTGTTCTCCACATAACCTGCACATATTGTTCTGTTCAACCACCTTTGATAAATGAATCTCAGCAGTGTTCCCTTTGGGTGGTGGGGGGTTCCTCTGTTTTGTTTTATTGGTGTGTCTCTGGCCTATTTGTGTCTCTTGTCAGTGCAGGCAGGAGGCCGATGAACATGGGTGGACAAACATGAAATGTGACCTGCGGAGTCTGTCGTGGCGGCCTCAATGAGCGCCCTGTCAGAACCTGTAAAGCCTTATCTTAGAAATGGTGGTGCAGTTGAGGCCTGAATTCTCGCCCGGCGCCAAGGTGCACTGGTGCAGTATGACTGTTGGGAGGACAGGGGGGGCTGAGGAAGGCTCTCTTCTGTCTGTTTGTTGAGGTGCTGCAGTGGAGGTGATGCTAATGCGGCTGGTAGAGAGATGGGCGATTGCATCTAATCAGATTGTAAATGGCGGTGCAGTTAGTCGTTCTGTTCCAGGGTGTATCTAGTACTTGGCTTATTTAAAAACAAAGAAGTGTGGGCCCTTATTTTTCATCAGTGTGTAAATTGATCCATGCACTGATAAGCCATGAGAGCAAATGACATTGCATATGGCACCCGGCTGCATTTCAGAGGCAGAGCCGTGCGATTAGGATGCTTTAGGGTGGCTGGTAGTGCTGAGGGGACAATGCAAGTTCTGCTGCTCTCCTCACGCAGTGCATTTTCATGGTCTCACGAGCACTGCTTTTGAATTCAAGAATGCTGTTAACCACCAGCTGAACAGCCTGAATGAATCACATCATCAGAGTAGGTGAGTTCCACCTGAGGAGTAAAGCACATCCAATTTGGAGCTAGAGGTCAGTCTCTCCTCTTATAATTCACTGAAGAATCAAATCCCATTTTATTCTGAGGCTGGTCAGTAAGTTTAGTTTGTAAGTTTAGTAAGTCAGTTTGCCTCTTGCGATTGTCCATCCCTCTACTCCCTCCTGAAGTTTAGGATTAGTACTGTGGTTCAGCAGTGGTCGTCTTATCCCTTGCTTGTTAATCGTCCTTTTGTTGGTGAGTCAGTCTTTTTAACGTCAGTCTGAGTAAACTGGAAATAAAGTCCTACTTGGTATGATCCTAGCCATTGTGAAGACCTAGTGAGCAAGGGAGATGTTGGAGGAAAAGTGAACAAGGATAAATTCTTTTTTTATTTTTCTTTTAATCAAAATAGTCCCAAGTCAGCTAATAACAGTACAAATTAGTAATTTTAAGGGGCCATCAGTGTTACCCAGTATGAGCATTTTCATGATCAGGTTCATTCGTTCTCGCGGCAGCGTTTTTCTTGGGCCCCCCCATTAAGGCTTAGTGTTCATGCTTCAGTTGGCAGCTCTGTTATGCACATAAAATTACTGAAAGACCCTTAATGCCAAGGCAGAAGTGTTTAAGCAACTATACATTTAATCATATTCACTCTCAAATGATGGATGATTATAAATTGCTGAATCATTATGAGCAAGAAATGATTTATAATTCCTTATTTATGGTTTCTTATATGGCACAGAGGCGCATAGCAGAACCTGCTACTTCAGTGTGGTGTTTTTCCCGCATGTACTCCTCCATCTGGTATGCCTTTCCACCTACGTGTGGTGAAATTGTGAATGGATTTTCATTTGTGACCGTCTTCAGTATGTCAAAAAAAAAACAATGCTGAAAAACAATAGTGTTCCTCCACATACACATTAGGAGAGGCTTACCTCCCTGTCCTTGAACATCAATGAACGGTGACGTTAAATGTGACTTCCCCCACAGGCAGGTGATGGGAACCCTCTCATGCCACACAGCTTGTCCTGAAGAGTGTGCTGAGTTGCTAATTCTGACTGTGCATGTTATTGTACTGTGATATTGTTGCCCCCTCATCATCCTCAGAGAGCTTGGGCTTCCAGTGAGAAAGGCATTCCATCCGACTGGAATAAACTGCTTACCCAGTGATTTTAATGAATATCCACTGTATACAGTGGTACCTTGGTTCTCGAACTCACTAGAACTCGAATTTCCTGAAAGTCGAACAAACCAGACCTAGAACTCGAACTGAATATCAGAAGTCGAACCGTGAACGCTGATCTAATATAAATTGTATGCGCCAGGAAACGAGTCATACTACAATGCAATTCTTTCTTGAATGCCTTCTTTACAGACTGGACAATTAACCAAATAAAGCAGCACAACATTACAGTAACTAACAACAAATAAACCACTAACTTACGTTAGCAGATTACGCAACGGAACTGCCTGGGATACAAACGTCATGCGTGTAACTAAACTCTTCAGCCAATAACGGCAAAGGTGTGTCGTCACGGAGGCAGTTCCAGTTTGTGCAGCCGGGTGAGAGGTTGCAGTGCATCTAACCGTAATGCATTGCGTCAGGATCAGAATGCGTTGCTTTAAGCCAGCACTGCAAGCAAGTCGAATGCACCCAATGAACGGACTGGGGAAACAAACTGAAACGCAGACTTCATACAGAGGACTAACGACAACAACCAAATACAACTGATCACATGGGGATCCCACACGAGGTTAACGAGGGGGCTTGGGACACGGAAGGAGCGGACGATCGGGGCAGGACAGGGGTAATGTTGAGATAAGATCTTTATTGTTTTGGAAGCCATTAAGAAAAAAATGCTCTTCTTGTTTTATCCTGTTAATTGTGTGTTTAAATGGTAAAAAAAAAAAACACGAACACATATTTAGGTGAAATTTCGGGGGGCCGGGAACCGATTAATTGGTTTTCCACTATTTCTTATGGGAAAAATTCAATCAGAACTCGAACTTTTTAGGATTCGATCCGGAGTTTGGAACGGATTAAGTTCGAGAACCAAGGTACCACTGTACACTTCTTGGAATATTTTTGTGTGTAGAAATGACCACCCAGCTAGCAGGATGTACTATTTTGGCCCATGAGATGAGGTCTGCTCTTGGACCTACTGAACCATGAAGTGACTTCTTCTGCTGTCGGACTCCTCAGAGGGCGACTACTATTTATTGCCTGTGACATGATGGCATGTTTATTAAAACTGTTCTGATATCTGTTTGCGAGTGGTAAGACTATCTGATATCTTTAAGCTTGTCCTCTGCTATGAGCAGACTTTTAATAATACAGTAAAGTCACATTAGTTTATTTTTGTCCAAGGCCCCTTCCAACATGGCTATCCTAAAGCGTATCATCTAGCAACAGTGGGGTGGGGGTGGAGAGGCACATAATGTCATGTATTCAGTGTGGCTATTTGTTTTTGACTCATTATGCCTGTTGGGGTTATTTTGACATAATTGCACAGTGACCTCATTACAATAAAAATGTTGCCCTGCAAACGGCTTTAATTAGATGCTGTTTGCTTTGTGTAATTCACCATCAATCGCAAGTCTGTCTGAAGTAATGTCTACTGTACATAAGAAACCCATAAAATCCATTATGTAAATGCACTTTTCTAGATCTTTTTGGTTAACTTGTGTAGCTATTGATTATTTTTAAAGCTTACTGATGCCTCTAGTTTTACATGAGAATGGATATATCTTCAGTTAATAGTCATTTCCATGCAGAATTATGTTAAAAGCCATAGTGCCATAATGTTTATTGTTTTGTTGCCTAGCAGTTCTTAGACAGACAGACCTTAACTGCTTAGCTTTATGCTGCACCTATTTTTAGCATGGATGTAAATCTCTTAAGCAGTTTCAGCCAAGTATCTTGCTTAAAGGTACATCAGCATAGCTTCTTCCTTGGAATACAACAGTTTTGTCGTTGAGGTCGGATGTGAGTTCGTTCTTCCAGTGACTCTGGTGGATTTCGTGATCCTCATCAACATTTCCACCATTGGAGGGCGCTCTTTGTGTTTTTTTTATTCAGGGGGTAGGTTGGTAAAGCTCTGGCTCCCTTTGGGCCCCCTGTGGCATCATGGCAGATGGTCTTTGGCGCTGTAAGCCTTTATGCCTGCAGGAGATCTCTTTAACCGTTCATGTGATCACATGGTAGGCGGGACCCCGAATCTGTGACGTACTGCTGCCGCTTGGCCTTTTCCCTGCTTTCTGCAGCGCCGTGGCAAACTTGCAGTGTCAGGCTTTGAGTGCCGCTGGAGGTTATTTATCTGTTTATTTGTGCTGCAGTAATTGTGCAGCATCATCCCCTGGTGTTTGAGAAAACCCTCTCCAATGGATGTCTTCCCCCTACATGGTGAAATAGAGCAGTTATGATTTTATTTCTGTCATTAAATTAAAAATTAGGGAAACATCCCCTTCTTCCCTTGCCTTTCCCCCATCTCTTCCTTCTTGATTTCTGTCTCCCTCTGTGTGTGCATTTTTCAGTCGTCTTTTTCCCCCCTGCATGGTTACTCAGCCACTGACAATGCAAAGAAAAGAGGCATGTATATTTCTGCACATGATTTTGTTTGTGTGGTGTGTGTGTGTGTCGGGGGGGGGGGGGGGCTTTTTATACATCTGCACTGCTCAGTGATTCTCACTCACTTCCCGGGTTTTCTTTCTCCCTCTCCCTCTCTGTCTCTCTCTATCTCTCTCTCTCTGGCGCGCTCTCTCTCTCTCTGTCTCTCCCTCAAACCCTCCCTCTCCCTCTTTTCCTCTTTCATACACTCACACATGCTTATCGGTAGCGGTGCACCGGCAGGCAGACACAGGGACTCAGGACCGCGGCAGGTGCAGGCTGGACACCCTGGGCACCGTCCCTGTGCCTCACTCCCCTTCTGCTCTCCTCTCCCCTTCTCTTCTGCTCAGACATATCACGGGGAGTGCACCCCCCTCCCTTCCCACACCCGGCCTTTTCCTCATCCTCCTGCGCTCTCTGCCCGCCAGGATCGCCGCTGCAGTTGTTGCCGACGGACAGAAGTGGGTACTATGGCATGGTCTGCAAGACTTGGGTTGCTATTCTGCTGCTTTTTCCTGCCTGTCCCTGCCTTTGTGTGTGTGTGTGTGTGTGTGTGTGTGTGTGTGTGCCTGCTTGCCTGTCTGCCGAGACCGTGGAGTGCAGAGAGCCATTGCGGTTCAGCCTTCTTTCCTTAGAGTGCTTCTGTCTCTTACTGTGGTTTTCTCCTCCTCCTCCTCCTCCTCCTCCTCCTCTTCCTCCTCCTCTTGCTACTCGTGCCACCCCTGCTGGCGTTACTGCTGTTGCTGCTTCTGCATAGCAAGGTGTCTCCGTATGCCGTATCGTAGGGGTGCTCCCTCTGCCTGCCTCTTGCTGCATCCGTCATGTTTAATGCATGCTCCGTCCACGCAGATTACTCTGTGAGATTTTCTGCGTGATAAGTAGGGGAGATGATGATTGGGGGGGGGATGCCAGCCGTGAGCTACTCAGGGTCTGATCCGCATGTGCAGAAAGGCACCGTGAGACCAGAGTACCCGTTTTCACTGCCCGCCATCAGCATGCCCATCTGTTGCGGGCAGCACTGGCTCTGTTTCCGGTAGCAGCAGCATATGGCATTTGCTCGGCCTGGTTTGCTGTTGTCGGACTGCCTCGCTGTGTGCTTGCATGTGTGTTTGCTGTCGTTTCCATTCGGACCTGTGTTGTGGATGTCTTGCTCCCAACTGGATTGGGCTTCCAGCCAAGATAGCAAGCTTGCTGAAATTTTATTGCAGTGGTCTGGTGCAGTGATAGCTGTGCTGTATGGTGGAATTTGGGCTGCGTGTGGTATCTTCAAAAGACCGGACCCTGAACTCGCACTTGCTTGCTGTTTTGTTCATATAGTCTGGTGTGAAATCAATCCACTGTATTCACACAATGAGCAATGTGTGGTGTTTTGCAAGGGATTCTCTTGGAATTGAAAGTTGATTTGTGCAAAGGCTCAGTATATTTAAAGAAAAATATTTTAAACCAGTGTGTGGTGTTAACTTGTCGTGGTAAATGCTAGTATGCATTGCAGTCAACAGTGACCCAGAATTCTCATGCCATGATTCGTTAGTTCTGATACTTGTAAAGAGTGCCTTTTGCAAGGCAAATTGTAAATCCCTAAAATGCTGTATTGTTCAGCAAAGAAACATGAGAGCTAAATTTGCAGACCTATTAAAGTTTTATTAAATTATAACATTTTCTGCTGATTCTCCTTGAGTGTGGATTCTTGGCTGCAGTGTTTGGGAATTGGTACACTGTACTTTGGCAAGTATTGATGCATTATGGTTGTTTGCACCAGAGCAGTGCCTTTAATGGGGACTGGATAGTACCTTTTGTGCTGCTTTGCCAGTAAACAAAGTTTTAGATTTGTGAAATATGTGTAGAGTATCTTCTCTTCTACTTTAAGACGTCTATGATAATGAAGTGTTTATTATTAGCTTTCATTGAGTTTTATGTCCTCTGAATGACTGTTCCTGTATGTAGCTTTCTGCAGCTTTCCCCTGAGACCCATAAGGTATTACTTTGCTGCAGATCAGGTCCAACCAATAGCGCAAGTCAGGAGGTGGGACCCACTCTGCCCGCGGGAGGGCGCCTCATCCTTTCTCAGGGGGTCTGCCACCGTGCGGCTACAGCCTACTTCTGCCCGCCCCTCCCACCATCTCAGACACCGGAGGCCGTCTTTGGCTTCATGTCCAGGTGCAGGCCACTGTCTCAAAGCGTCCGCTGTGTGAGAGAGGTGTTCGCAAGCGGGTCATGGCTGTTGGCGGGGTGCCCGTTCCCTGCCTGCAGTTTCACACTTCTGCAACATCTTTGTACTGGCATCCTTTTTGCTGGTGGCACTGAGCTCATGTAACTGGTCTTAAACAGTCCAGGGAGATCCTGGACTGGTGTTACAAAATCATGTCTCTGCAACTTGAATGGTTCTGATGTGTCTGCTTTTGAAACTTTCACACATGTAGAAGGACTTGTTTGATTTCCTCTGGCCATGCGGTAACCATGAGCCTTTGAGAGATATATTTATTCACATCTGCCATATGCCTAGATTTTTGCCTGAGAGACCGTGATTCTTACAAGTCTGGGATTAATGTCATTAAGATTGCTGTCTGACAAACCTGTGGTCCTTCATTCCTGAGCGGTGTGGGACTTGTATCAGATTGGCTTAGAACTGATGGGTCTGCATCCACAGCCTGCAGAAAGGTCTGGCCTGAGCTTTATAATTGGAATCTTGTAACACTAGTCAGTAAATTCATATGGTCATATGTTGCTTTGATTTAATTTCTAAGCTCTCTCTTTCATATGCACACACAAACACATGCTTGGGTTTGTATGAATCTTGGATCATAATGTAGTATCTGTTATTTATTTATAGTAATTCCTAGTAAATCTATTGCCAAATGTGGATTAAAATGACAAATCCAACACATGCCACTGGTAGAATATTCATGTCTTTGTTTTTTTCCTTTCGTGTTTTCATTTTTCGTCTTTCTCCACTTCAGTTTATCCAGTTAATGGTTATCCAGGCCAGTATTAGTAATGTTAATTTTTCACATTAAGGATCCACGTGGGAAGTCGTGCCTGCCTCCCCACTCCCTTTTTTGAGGGAGCTGGTTCTGGAGGGCAAGGTTGGGTGGAGGGAAGTGCAGGTTTCTGGGCCAGTCTAGTGGGCGGCCCCCAGAGCCTCAACTGCTGCCACTCGCACCCGGCGGGCGGCAGTGGGAACACAGTGCTAGGAACAGATGCCTTTGCCAGTTCGCCATGTGTTTGTTTCCTCCATTACGTTGGTAACGGGGGAAGCCCTCCCCCCCAGCCTCCTGTCGTCTGTGATAAACAAGGACTGTCTGTGGTGGTGTCTGTAGTTTCTGACATAGATCCCAGAGGGAGTGAGGACTGAGCGTTTGTCATCTGCCACACAGAGCCATGCTGCGTGAGTCTCACTCACATTCAGACCTGCATTTTGGTGCAGAGGGGCTGAGGAATTCCATGTCTTTGTATGTTACAGGGGGGCGTAGGCAAGAGAAAAAGAGTGAGAGAAAGAGAGGGTGGGTGTAGAAAAATGACACACCATCTTTATTGCTGAGTAAAGCTCGCAGCTTGCTGCTCTGCAGTTGGTCATGGACCAATCATGGTGTGGCTGTCTAACCAGATTAGCCAATGGGATGCGAGGGTTGTCTGTTGCAGTGTGTGGAGGGAAAGCCTCTTACAAGATGTGCCTGCACGCACACACACATATACAGACACCTACCCACTTGTCTGCTTTTACTAACTGATAAATACACAGAGGCCTTGTCTTGTATGTATTAGTTCATACAGCAGGCTTTTCTCATATGCTGTTTACCAGCTGTAACCGTGGAAACCGTAGGTAGCTTGGCATAATATGACTCTTTTAAATACAAAAGATTGTTTTGTTCAATGTTCTTGTTACATAGGCAAGCTGCAGGTGCAGCCTCTTCCAAAACTGTATAATAGAGGCACCCACATACAGAGGAGACCCCAAAAAGACTGGCTGAGTCACTTGTGTGGATGTGTGGAATTGCACAGATGGTTTGCGGGTCACATTTTTCGCATGCGGTTTTATAAATAGACACAGGCGCCTCCTGGAGGCGAGAGACAGCGATGTAAGGCTAGGGGTTAATGCATGAGGCTAAGCTTACAAAGCCTGCCGCGGTCTATTATGACTGCCTTGTTTATTCGGGATTGAAGAAGTAAGAAGTACTTGCTTCAGGACTGGTTGGTTTTTGGGTGCCGTGACAATCGGGGCTGTTGTACAGTGAGCAGGGGACCTTTAAAGTACCCTATCATGGTATACAGTTAATTACCAACTGGCTTGGACTTGTGTGTACTGGCATAGGTATAGGCATTGGGCATGGTTCAGAGGTAAACCATCATAGTAGCCTCTTGCTGTGTTGTGAGGGCCATCTTGTGGTGGTCTGGTGTTCTGCAGTGGTGTCTGCTCTCATTAGGATGCAGAGCATGCCTGGTCTCGCAGCTCAGCACCCTCATGCCCTGTTCTGGTTCCTTTGGTACCATTTGATTTATCATAGTCCTTCATTCCCCCCCCCACTAGTCTCTTTGCTGCCTGTTCCTCCTGACCACTTCTCTTGGGGTGTTCTGGGGCTCAGTGTGTTTGCACCAGCACTCATTAGCTATTCTGGACCACACTTGTTCCCCCCGCCCTTAACATTAGCAGCAGCTGCTGTAGTATTCTGAAAAGCTGGGAGGATCACAATCTACATAATAGCCAATGCAGCTACAGTAACCATGATAAAGCATTTGTGCAGTGTGCATTTGCTGCAGCAGCTCTCTGCAGCACCCTCTCCCTGACAGACGACAGGTCAGACATTCAAGTTGCAGCACAGGTGAGGATTGGCATTGTTTCTATGGCAACAGAAGCTCATGGTCGGCCTCTTAGTGGAGCCCCTTATGGCTCGGGGTATTCTTCCTTGGGACCCTGTAGTATGGTGGGATTTCTGTAATTCTGTACTTGTGTGTTTTGTGGCAGGGCCTGGTGGAGGGCTCAATCTGACCCAATTTGTGACTGTCACTTCACAGCCATTTCAGGCAACATTCTGATAATAGCCTTCTCTCAGACTAAGCTACAGAGTCATGATCCTCATGTCTGTGATGACACAGAAGGCAGACGAACCCTTCAGTTCACCCTGCAGCTGCAGTCATGGTGTTTTCGTCTTGTCACATCATGCCTTGCATGGATGTTACATGGAACAGAACATGTCAGGCAGCCACGAGGGGGTCACACTGCACCATTCACCTGAGGTGACCTTTTGTAGAACCTTCTACTGCAGGGTTGCCCAACCCTGCTCTTGGAGATCTACTCCCCAGCACAGCTAATGTGCAGCTCTAATTTAACACACCTGATACAGATAGGCCTTTTAGTAGCATCTCAATATTAGAATCAGCTATGTTGAAGCTAAGTTGGCTCTAAATTCGAGATGCTACTGAAGGGCCTGATTATCTGTATCATGTGTGTTAAATTAGGGCTGCACCCAATCCTGCAGTGTAGTGGATCTCCAGGAGCAGGGTTGGACAGCCCTCTTCTACTGCATATTCAGCTGGGCCCACATGGCACAGTGCTGCCTTTTAAAGGCAGGAATCTGCAGCCTAATTGTGCCAATTGGGAAATGTTCCCCACAGCAGACCTTCACTTTATTCTTGCCGGCGACCTAGGTGAAAAGGTCATCGGTCACATCTCTCCTGCCTCCTCACCTAATGTCCCAGCATCGCAGGATGTGCATGCTGTTTGTTCAGTGAATGCCACATGTATACCTTGTGATGCTTTTCTGGGGCATTCCTGTGGTTGTGCACACAACCTCGTCTGTCTGGGTTGTACTTCTTAATAAAGTGGCTGTGGTGGGTAAAGTACCCTCTGCTTCACAGGCACATCCATGGCATTTACCATTAGTTTCACTTCTGTGGCTCACAGGGTTAAAGATAACTCAATGTAAAACAGCATCTCCCGTTTCCATAGTGACAGTCTCCTGTTGTTCTACACACTGCCAGGGCATGTGTAGTGGTTCACTAGTGGTTCTGAAGTGCTGTTCTTGGAAGGTACCATGTGACGGCTGCGGAGAGGCTAGCAGAAGTGCTGACCTGGGATTTGTTAATAAGTACATATAAGGTAAATCAGACTTATGGAAAATGCAAGTGACAGTTTTCTTTGTTGTGGAAAGGTCTCACTTAAGGGGGAATTAATTTAATATGGTTTATTATTTATATTGGAACGTTTTGCTAGTGATGTCCCTACACTGTGGGCTTGTTCCTGTGATTTTGAACATCTAAATTCAGTAATGTTGCCAGTTAAATAAGTAACTCAGGTAATTCATGTCATTTACAAGTTATTGTTGTTACTGCATCCATATTCGTAGATAATTGTAATATTTGCATTTTATATAGCTTAATGTTTTTAAATTCCAGGCTGCTAAAATAACATCCAAAAGTTCTATTTTTCTTAAGAGTTTTGCATATAGATTCCGCAAAATAGTTTGCACAACTTTAGTAATTTGATGGAATAGCCTTTTTTTTCACCAAGCAGAGCCTTGTTTAACTTTATATTCTGTTTTTTGTCTGAAGTCTCATGTATTGGTTCATCAGGTTGGCTTAAGCTGAATTTTATTTTTACATGTTTATAGGCAAATTCAGAAGTTGAAAGGTCAGTAGAGACAGAGCCTTGTGTGTCAGCTCAACTTGAAAAGGAAATGACAATGACACCATGCACAATGTATAGACAGAAAATAATCATTTGAATGTTTGGGTCTGCACGTTTCAGCTCAGCCTCCCCTCTCTCCCCGTCTCTGGATTTGAGTGTCTCTGTGGTTGGGAAACACTGTCGCTATTTCAGTCTTAAACACAGCAGACCTTATGATTTCCCAAAAAAGGAAATGAGTTGGTGCCATTAGCAAATTCCTTGATGGTAAAATTTACTTTTTTCAAAGGCCTGTATGACATCAATGCTTTGACATCTTCTGGGTCTTGCCTACTCTCTCACGTTTTTGATATATGGTAATTTAATAATGGCAACAATGTGCTTATTGTGTCTTCGCTTGGGTATGTTTTTTCATATTGTCATTTGAAATTTTAAAAAGCAATGTTTTTTTTTTTGGTATTTTGAAGTCTTGGAGATATCATTTGCCTGCTTGGCAAATGTTAAATTCTGGCATACTGTGGTATACCTGGTTATCTTAACACCTGCAGCTCCATCCTCAGCCCTGGTTGTCTCTCTTCCCTTGATCAGTGCCCACCTCCCTTCTTGCCCCCCAGTTCGCCACTCCGGTGGTATGTCAGTGACCCCGTGTGGCATAGCATGGGAATCTCCTCAGGCTTCATGCTGCCCCTCCCCCTTGGGAGTGTCTTTCAGCAGCTATTTGAGCAACTTGTCGCTTGTACCCCCAGTATACATGCTTGGGACGAGCAAAATCTCCCACCTGCACTTCCACACATATTGTAAGTCCTATTGTATCTAATACATTTAGAGGTTTTGCCTCATCAGATGTACCCTATCAGATCCAGCTATACAGCTGTTTACACAATAAGAATGAGATCTTCGCACATTTTTTATAATGGGTACTTTGGTAACTTTCATTGTTTTTTGGAGACGTCTGGAACTGCTGTTAAACACTGGGGCATTGTACGCTTCCAGTACTCAAGTTTTTAAACTTTGTTCACTCATTCATAATTATTATTAGCCATTTAATTATAACGAATCTGACTCAATTTCAGGTCTTGTACTGCCTTTTACACCGTAACTAGCATCCGGACTTGAGACTGGAGTCCCTGCGTCTAGGGATGTCAGGACAAGGTATGGGATGATTCACTAGGTAGCACAGCGTTGGGGGCTGAAATCCTGCCTGTGTGGAGATTGCAAATTGTTTTTGTGCACTCTGGTTTCCTGCAGAGTGCAATTTATAGGCATATATTTAGGCAAATTGGCACCAAACAGTTGCATGTAGTGTATTATTGTATGGAGTTTGACCTGCATCCCGTCCATCATGAACACCAACTTTGTGCCCTCTGTTGCCTGAGATGGGCTCCAGGCCCCTTCTGAAACCTCACAGTTAGAGAAGAAGGATGGAAAAAGTGCTGTCTGTGCAGAGGGAGGAAGGCCATTATATTACTGTGAGTGCATTTGTCCCTTTTGCGAGCCCCGCTGCCTCTTTCCGCAGTGTTAACTTGCTGTGCCCTGCCGAGCGTGAAACTTGCTGCATGCATTTGTACCGCATTGCTGCAGCACTCAACCCTCGCTCTGGCAGGCAGCGAGTTTTCCGGAGAACAGAGCGAGTCGCCCTGCGTGTGATTCAGCATATAGAGAGAAGGGGGGGGGGTGGCGGGTGGTGGCATTTTAATAAAATA
>JAODJW010000127.1:22810947-22828447 GCA_026777045.1 Hyperopisus bebe | reverse complement strand
CGCATGCTGTGTGGGTCCTGTTTTGTGTGGTGATCGATATGGGGGGGGGGGTGTCACCTTCACAGCACTCGCTTTCTTCATTACTGGCTCCTTAGTGGGTCTTACAGAAGTTTAATGAGTCGCGAAATTGCGGTGGTCAGGTCGTAGCCTGTTTGGCGCCATCCATTTCGTCGCTGCCATCCTGGCGGTGGAGCCAATGCTCTTCTCTGTGCTTGGTTAGGTGCGCTGGTGGTCTTTAGCTGTGGGTGGGCCCATGGAACAGCGGGGACCTGGGGGCAGTGATGCAGCACGGCCTTGACGCTCCGTCACTTTGTAACGGGGTGCGACATGCTGTTCGCTGGCGCGTACGCAAGGCGCTGCATGGCCTGACTTCTGAGGCGCTGCAGATGTGTGATCCAGCAGACACAGGGGTAACTTAAAGTAAGGAAACAGGCTGTGTTTCCGTTCTAAAATGTATATGCTTCTGTTCAAACAGGCTATATGTCAGCCAAAGCCCGCGTTTATCATTGGACTTGTGGTGGGTCAGAACATTCAAGGGTCCATTCTGGCCCTGTTATGTGAACGGTACTCTGACAGCATCTTTCATGAAGCGCATTCCTCTGTGCTTTAGTAATGTTATCCATCGCTCCATGTGCTCCATGTCGGTCTTAGAGCCTGAGCACAGCCAAGGAGAGATGGTGGCTCCATCTAGTGGTCAACTTATGAAAAAAGCAGCTTTGTTATATTGCGTATGAAATGGTTAAGGTTTTTTCTTCCATGTTACAGCAGAAACATTTTAATTGGTGCTTTTAATTCAGGATTATTAATTACTCTTCTAATCTCATTGTAATTTTCTTAATTGCATGAACATTTTGGTTTGTTTGTGTACCTTTTGGATTATTATTAACTTGAACAGAGTGTGTCTGTATCAGTATGTAAGGAACTGCTCTTCTTATGGATGTACTTGATGAGCCCAGTCAGTGTCAGATTCAAGCGGATTGTGAAGAATTAGGCTCTAGGCTCCCCAGCAACCCTGCTCCGGACAAGAAGTTGGAGGATGAATGGCTGTTTGGGATGTTTTCTGTCATCTTGTAATGTTTTAAATTCTTCACTGGTGCTGCTAAGTATTACTGTGGTACTGGAACTCGGTCTGATGTCCAAAAGTTGCTCCATCAGAAGATGGCTGATTACGTATCTGCATGATTGTTTTATTGAAACATAAATCCAATACCCCAAAACATTTTTTCTTAAATAAACCACGGTACTCAGATCTCACATAGGAAGTGGGGCCCAGCTCCTCACTGTCTATGGGGGTCAGGCTGGTGTCTCTTGGTAAAATTTAAAGAAAATGATCCCAAAAATTTAGTTTTCTTTAACATGATGTTTAAGCAACACTTTGGCTAAAAAAAACATTGTTTGAGTTTGGTTGATGTGGGGTTTAGTCATTAACTGCTGTAAAACAATGGATTTAGAGATGTTCATACGCAGACAGGATGGTCTGTGTGTGTGTCTGTGTGTCTGTCGCTGAGCACTAACCCTTTCGCCCCGTCCTCCTTCCCAGAGGCCCTGAGTGGCTGGCTGTCCTCTCCACCCCCCTGCCTCCATGTATCCTGAATCGACCACTGACTCTCCAGCTCGTCTCTCGCTCCGACAAACTGGCTCCCCGGGCATGATCTACAGGTGAGTGGTGGCTGCATACACACCAGCACTGGAGATAACCATTGGTGGTAGGTGCCATGGCCCAGTGCCGTACTGGTTATGCTGCTGAACTGTCCTGTACGAAACTGAGCTTATCTCTTGAGCGAACATTTTCTTTGTTACAAATTATGTGATTCCAGTGGTCAGGAGAGACGGAGCTAGTGTTTACCCACTATGCCCAGTGTGTCTCCGGTGGGGAACGGGAGTCACATTCAGGATGCGAAACGCAGGCAGCTGGTCCTGCCTTTAAGTGCCAGACACGCAGGGGAAGGGGAATCGTGGTGCTACCAGTCAGGGTCACTCGACAAAGCCCACATTATCCAGCAACACATACAGAAATCGACATCCAAATTTCAGAGCTAATAGTGACTGCTCTCTATATGATAGTTTGCACTTCCCCTGATGTGAAACGTGTATGAAAGTGTAAGTGGCTTAAGACTTTAGCATGGCGGGACAGAGGTTCACCGATCCATAGCAAGGGTTCAACTGATTCTGCTGTCTTAAGGATTGCTGGCCTACTGCTGTTTGCCGAATTCTCTCTAATGTATTTAGGTTAACATCATGCAATGGCTGCAGTCTTAAGCAGTAATTATAATAGCCACAATGGCGACTAATTTTTGTACTGCAATTTGAACTAACACCAGCAGATGGCACTTGAACCACATTGGACGTTGACTATGATTTAAATTGTAAATCAACCAAGATGGTCCTGTGATTGTAATTAATTGTCAGATGAGTTTCTCTTGCTTACTTTTTCATTTGTTTCCTTTTTCTAAAACTGTTTCCTGTCATATTGGTTTTTGTTACATTTCTCTTTCATATTAACATATTCTTTCCAGAACTTTGCTTCAAAGTGAGCTCTTTCTATCACCTTTGCTTTTAAAGCTCATTTTAAAATCATAATGTCTCTATCATAGCTCTGAGAGTAATTTAAATTGTGGCTGGTGACTGCAATTTAAATTGCTTCTATTTGTGTAATAAATGGCACTGAGCATCTCTGCTCAGCTGCTCTCCTTCATGAATCTCCCTGTGGGCCATGTTGTGACCTGTCTCTGCTCCTCTGTGCCGTGTGCCAGACTAAGTTCCATCCTCTCCTCCTTTCTCTTTCACGCTGTCCTCAGCGCTCGCTATGGGAGCCCCAAGCGGCAGCTGCAGTTCTACAGGTACTGCTTCGCTTTGCTCTTACTCACCACCAGCTCCCTAGGCTGTGGCTGTATCTGCACGCACACTGTCCTCCATAGACCTGGGTCAAGGTAGAGGAGGAAGTGGGGTGGAGGGCAGTGTCCTAGTATAGCTGCAGATCAGAACTACACATCTGTAGTTTGTATGGTTTTAGAGGCCGGAAGCCATGTGAGTTTGTAGTAATGTGTCTGGCGTATCTGTCCTGTGAGGCCATGTGTCCTGCAGGGTTCCTTTGAGGCTCTCTGGATCCTCACCGCCATGTGGCGTGCGCGGGTCTGGCCTGGGTTTTCCCGCTCTGTGAATTCTGCTGCTCTGCCCGTAAAGCCCTTGACCAGGCAGACCTGTGATAATGAGAGCAGTATTGAGTTTTCATCCCTCTGTCCCGCAGCTTTTCCTCTTCCTAAGCACCGAGTATTCTATCCCGGCCCCCAGAGCCCACGCTGATCGATCCCCGCTGCCCAAACTGAAAGGAGTGGCAGGAAATCCAGCCGCTCTGTTTTCACTGTTTCGTGTCTTTTATTGAATTTCTTTTCTTAATGTATCCAGGCTCAGAGAGAGCCTAATGCCTGGGATCATCTTAATGCTCCATTTCTTATGACAGGCACTTTTTTGAGCTTTTGAGGGGTTTTTGCAGTCTAATGCAAGGAGTTTTGTTTGAGTGAACACAAGTGAATGGCCATCCAGCGTCTGTGATATGAAAAATGCTATGGAAGACGCACTCTCCGCTCATTACAGTGGAGGAAATGCGTCTTTTATGGTGTCATTAAGACTGTAATACTATATAGTCTTTTTTTTTTTCATCAAACATAGCGGACATGCATTGATACCTCTCCCCCAGTCCTTTTGTGGTTTGCTTTACTGGTTTCCTGTTGTCTAGCCAGCACTGATACAGTGTTTCCCCTTGGTTTACATCAGAACATTTCATTTTTTTGACAATTATCCACAAAGTGTGCAGCTTTTGTCACTGCAGTGTATCTTTCTGGGCTTGTGGAAGAACATTTCTAGAGCCTCTTGATATGGGAAGTCAGAAACGTCTGACCTATTTATTGAGATCCGCATGCCGGCTGCAAGATGGTCTCCTTGCAGCCTTTTGCAGATGTTTGTCTTGACCTGTAAATACATTAACTGCTAGGCTTTAAAAGTGATAGCTGATAGCTTAAAATAGTGATAGTTTAAAGCAGAAAATCCCATTGTGAGCCATATTTATTACCCTGTTCTTTTTTGTCTGCTTTTCTGGCGGTTGACGCCACATGTTTTCCGCGCTCTCTGTCCGCTGGTGGGAGTGTGCTCACCTGTGTGCGCGCGTGTCTGTGCGGAACTCCGCCATGTGCTATACAGAGAGCAGAGGAGAATTGTAAATGCATGACCATGTAGAGACAAAATTGACAAGCCGTTGTGTAAATAAGATAAATAACATGAGGCTGTTTAGTTTGTTTAATAAAAGGACAATGTATACACCTGTTATATAGGAAAGGTAACCTTAAATGACTTCTGTTGTGATCTGGCGCTATATAGAAAATAAAATTAAATAAAATTAACTTGACCTTCAAGGGGGGTGGGAGGTGCCCCCCTAATATAATGGTAGGGGAAACACTGACTTATAGTTAAGATGGTGAACTCTGTTGTGTTTAGTTTTGCTGCAAATTCTAGCAGAGTGAAGAAATGGACATTGGATCCCCTTTCAGAAACAGACAATTTTTGGCTGGGTCGGACACTCCTCCAGATCTCCAGATGCAAATGCTTGGGGTTTTGCCTCTGTAGAAATTTCATTCCATTGCCTTACTTGGTGTGGAAGGGTACAGATTGGTACAGATATCACTGTTGGAAGGTGTCACTAACAGATATAAATCTACAAAGAAATGCAGAAGGACTAAAGGTCAAATTTAGCACTATAGGATTTTTGTTTTTTGTCACTGATAGGGTTAATTTTCATAATAACTTTGAAATAATTCTTTTGTGTTTTCTGATTGTTTCCAGTGAGTAAAAATCATTATAAGAACGAATAAGAAAACTGATTGTCATTAACGGACCATGCTGTGGGGAGTTAGTTGACCATGCAATATGAAGGCTTGATTAAAACCAAAAGTAGATCAAAATTGAAACTTCATGGACTGAATTTGAAGTTTTGGTGCTATTTAGTTTCCCTCACTTTGCCTTGTCAAATAACACCACCTGATGAAATGTGTTAGTGCTGACTGGCCGATAGTGGAGCCATTACTGTGATCATATAGGACATAAAGCAATAAAGTGCTTTTTAAGTTGCTCAGACTCCAGATTTTTCAGGGCAACTTTGATATTATACAGGAAGTACCATTTCCTTTTGAAATCAGCACTGGAGCTGTTAAGAAGAATTCTTTGGACATTAACCCCCTACAGTATTATTACAGATTAATCTGTCCGCTTTGTTGCTGGTGTGTGTTTAAAATGAGGGTTGCTCTCTTGTCAGTTTCAGCAGACGTAGTTAACATTTTACTTAGCCGTGGGTAACCACTTTCGCATATTCAAAGCCATAGTGGTTTAGAAAAGGGACCATATAAAGTGGTAATTCTACAGTACTAGTTAGGGGTTTAATGAATGAACTCTCTAAAAATATCTATGCCACAGGAGATTGAGTATGTGATCATGGACTTGGCATAGTTAGGTGACGTGTGTAGAGACGTCCACTTGTGCTTGCGTGGATCTGAAGGATCAAACCATTTTTTCCTGCAGAACATTCAGATGCTTTTAGTGCTGAAACACCTGAATAATTTAACGGTGATACTAATTGCTGTGGTTTTCAAAAAAGACATGACAGAATGGTGAATGACTTAAATGGATTTCCTCTATGAAATTTCACCAAGTGTAGGTGCAGGTGGTGGTGGGTGGGGTCAAGGGCGGAACACTTCTGCTTTGATTGTTGCTGATTGGTTTAGATGTTGCCCAGTCAGACACTGCCACTGTGGGATGTGTCAAAACCTCTCTGCTGTTAACACATATAAGAGTAGCTTGATTCAGTGGTTCCAGTTCATGAGTCGATCCCCTCGAAATCAGGTTAGTTTGAGAGCCGATTTGCTTTGTGTGTGTACGTGTGGAAACATTTGCCTGTTTGTGCGTCTGCTGCCTCTGCATGGGTGAATGGATTCCTTCTGTCTTATGCCTAGGCGGTGTTGGGTGTGTGGCAGAGGGAGCTGTACATGCTCAAAAAAGGTAGCTGGGTGTGATGTCCAGAGTTTTGTGCATGGATTTATCTGCTTAAACAAAAGTAATTGTTTTTATAAGTGAAATGTAAGGGTTAAAATCATACTGTGTCACTGTAAGCTCTCCAGGTTTGATTTGATAGGTCTTCCAATACCTTCTGCAACTTAGAAGTATAAGCGTTTGTAAGATTAATGGAAAATGGATAAAAATCTTTCTTACAATCCACTTAAAGCGATATCGGCTTTAGGTTTCAAAAATTCAAATTGGACTGATTTCACTGTTTGTTGAATTATGAAGTGAACTGAATTATGAAGTTACTAAGACTTTTAACCTTGTTTGATCAGATTTTTGTCCCTTGGTTATGACTGTGTCTGCCCACCACGATGGAGCTGGCTGTGTAATTTATTCCTCTGTGTCCCGCTCTGCTTGTTTCTCAAATGCAGCCAAACTCACTGAAGACCTGAAGCTGTAATTTGGTCACTGGCTAACCTGCCTCATCTTAGCAGCCTAGTATCAGGAACAAAAAGCAGAGTCTTCTGAATTTTGCCAGTGTTTCTGTACCTGCCGCTTTGTGTTCCTTGGCTACTTGGATCCGCCATTTGATTGCATTGATTGATTTTTATCTTGTATTTGTATCTTTCAAATACAAACATTTTGTTCTACACCTAGTGTTCTGGTAGTAAGAAGGTAGCCCTAAGTGGAGCGAAGCAAATCGGGTTGTTTTTCTGGCGTTGCCCCGGTGGCAAGCTTAGTGATAAACTGGTCCTGATGTTTGTTCAATTGGCCAGCAGAGGGACCCTGTCTCTGCACTTTTCTCTTTGGTTCACCTCTTTGAAAGTGCTGCTGTTTTTCAGGGATCTGTTTTCTGGAGTGTGTCTGTCTCATTTGGTCTTTTAGATCAGTTTCATTTTGTTGGCAGCGAACTGATACAATCTGGTTTTTCCTTCCGCTATATGTTTAAGTATACGACAGAGAAGTTGAGAAAATGTGCTATGAAATATTCACTAGGATGTGGATTGCTGGCAGTCGGAGGAGGTTGAGTTAGGGTGATTAACTTTCCTGATTGCTGCTAGGGCACTTAGATAAATGAGTATTCAATTAACATTTGGCCTTTTCAATTATTCAGATCCAGTTGAGCCACACTAGGAAGGGCCTTGTGGTCACCAGTGAACCCGGATTTGCTTTAAGAGATGCCATTGGGTGCCCTTTATACTTACCCAACATCTAAAAACAAAATAAAACCTACTGAAACCTAATATCTGTTTTCCACCTTTTCTCATGTTAGCCTTTTAACATGTTTTCTGTGTTCTTTTTAACTGGGGTTAATGTTTATCAGAAAATAAAATACTTTTAAAACTCGTATCATAATTTATGTTTTCTCATTGACGTACAGCATACATTAGTAGTGCTGAAAGGTTTACTGGCCTGACCACACTTTCAGGCTCAGGGTTATGCAGGTGGGTTTGTGTGCTGGAGTAGAGACCGTGTGTGGTGAAGGTTCTTACCATAATGGTCTGTCGTGGACGTCTGTAACCTGGAAAAAGAGGCAGATGTGGAGGAGCTGCAGCTCGGCACCTCTTTGGATCCTCTGCCCACGTTTCTGCCTTATTTTTGTCAGTCACATTAACTGCCAGTATTGGTGTGGGGGGGTTAAAAAGGAGCTGGACGCCCAGCGCCCAAGAGATGTCAGTGAACTTTCCCCTCTCAATGCCGCCAGGACTGCAGACCCCCCCCCCCCAACCCCTGAGCTTTTCCCGGTTGCATGCCTGACTGTGTTTTGTAATCCCCACCGTGGATGGATGGCTGGCATGCGAAGGCCGTCATTTGTGGAGCGATCACCTGAACGTAGCCCAGAAGGTTCCTCTGGAGCTGTCTTGCTGTTAACCCCGCCTGCATTGAAGAAAGGCTTTGGTTACATGACTACTGGGAGTAAGGCAGGAAGAGCCCGCCCCCCCCCCGCCAGGCAGGTGCTATTTAAGGCGACTGCTGTCGGGTGTTGCGCTGCTGTTGGGTCTCAGGAAAATGCAAATGGAAATGGGGGGGGGCGGAGCAGGCAAGGATGGGTGTGGCTCGAAGTCTAGAAAGGCGTCGCTCATGGACAAGTAGGTGGGAAGGCCGGTGTGGCAGCAACGCAGCTTCAGAGGCGGAAACCCGCAGGTCCCCGTATCCAGGCGGCCCGGCAGCGGCCTCAGGAAGAGCAGCAGCAGGAGCAGCGAGGCCAGCGGCAGGATGCTGTCCATGACGTACAGCGAGAGCGTTCGTAGCGGCATCAACCGCTACCACTCGGAGCCGGGCCTGAGCGTGCCGCGGCCCGCGGAGCATGGCCAACTGCAGCGCCAGCGGGAGCAGCGGGCCGCCATGCACCTTAGGAACATGGAGGACTTCCTGAAGATGCACGGCCTCTCATTGGAGGAGTGCGTGTCCTACCAGACCGGCATGAAATACAGGTAAGGGGCGGTCAGTGCTCCTGTGCCCACTCTCAGGACCGGTTCTGGAGCTTGTGCATCTCAACCTCTTGGATCTCCTGTAGCTTCTGTTTGAATCCCGTATGACTGTGTGCTTCTCAGGAGCTGTTGGTATTTCTCTCCAAGTGAATTTGAGTCACTTTTGCTACTCGTGAGTTTGCTGTGCTATACCTCTCTCCTGCTGAGCCCCAGCTGCTGTTTGTGGTTTTATTTTTAATCATGTGGGTCACAGGAGTACATGTACAGCTTTATGAAGGGCAGGTGTGTATAGAAGCCAGATGAGGGGAGGAGCTCAACAGCTTAGCCAGGCTCCGTTTTATCTCTAGGTCCCAGATAACATGCGTGTTGAGTAACTTCTCCCTTTTTATTCTGTTTATCGGTTGCTGTGGTGAACACTGTGCTTCTCCGTGGGTAACTATGCATGTGATGAAAGCCCCTCGATCAGAATGCTGCTTCGGACAGTCTGTGGGATTAATGTCCCAACTCATCCTGCCCGGTGGTGCTGCCAGAGCCCTGCCCTCCCCTGACCGTGGTGTGATCGCAGTGACATGCTGTCTCTGCATGATCACACACCCTGATTATTAAAGTCACAGTGGACAGTGCTGGGGAGCTTACAAAAGTATTCCATTAAAGATGGAGGTAGAAAGTTCAGGTCCGGAAAGTAGAAATCCAGACCAAGGTTTTGTTTCAACTAACCAGTTGAGAGAGATGATGGTCACAATCTGAGTACTCAACTGGTTGGTTGAAACAAAACCTTGGTCTGGATTTCTACTTTCTGGACCAGAAGATCTCCAATTAACGATGTTAGGACTTTTCCAAGGGCATAGTGCAGTGGTTCCCAACCCAGTCCTCAGGGACCCCAGACACATTTCTGCTCCCTCCCAGCCAATCAAGAACAAGGGGCTGTTACACCTGGTACAGGTGTTGGGAGCTGGGAGGGAGCAAAAATGTGGAATGTTTGGGGTCCCTGAGGACTGGGTTGGGAACCACTGGCATAGTGGGTGACCACAGCAATTCCCAGACATCCCAGAGCTCCCACACCTCCAGGATAGTATAGGTTGGTTGATGCCCCTAAGATTGCGTTATTCAGCAGTGGCCTGGCTGGAATAGCCCCCCCCCTTCTTGTTAGCACATCCAGAAGGTGCACCTGAGAAGTTCCGCTTTAACTAAGGCTGGGATAGTGTGTCACACATGCAGGGCCGTCACCCCGCCTGTCGTGACTAAGCTTTGCAGAGAGTTGGGGTTTCAGGTGGCATGTGGCTGCGCAGCCCTTACTACGCTTTCTTCCCATGAGCCGAGACGTGCTTGTCCTACGTTCAGCCCCTCGCAGACTGGCGCTGTACTCTCCTGAACTCCACCTTCTCCTTTTTGCTGGTCGTCAGAGACTTGGAGATCTTGGTGAATTGAGCAGGTATCCAGCAGAAGCCCATCTGAATCGAGCATTAGGCTGCTCCTACAGCTCATGCCGTGTCCGATCCTGGTGGCCTTCATGGTTTGGGCTTGTGTGGTGGTGTTGGTTTCTCATTGAAATGTAACCCGGTTTACCTGAGTGCTGCCCAGGAAGTAGTTCTTGGCCCTAATTACACCCATATCTCCATCAGATCCCAAATCAGCAAGGGGAGGGGTTGGCCAGCTCTGTCTTCTCATCATTATTTCAGGCCCCCACGATGCCAGCTGGCCCTGCTTCCTTTGGGCTGCAGTGAGCCCATCTCCACCCTGCCAGGCACACCTGTCTCACTTGTGCCACTCCTGTCACAGTGACCCACTTGCATTCATTGCCATGATGCCTGCAGGACTCCTTTGTGCGTGTCCAAATGCTGTATCGGGCACAGTGTGCTGTTAAATATCTCTTAAGACTCACTCATTAGGGCAGGTGCTGCAAAAGCGATTTAACTGGGGTGATGGAGCCGACTGAGGAATTTTGTTGTTGTGGTTCCGACAGCATCTAGTTTATAATCTGGACTTTCATCATGTAAACATGTCAGATTTCATTGAAAGCTTCAATTGAAAGTGTATCTCCCATCTTCTAGTTCAGGGGTAGGCAACCCTGATCCTGGGTTGCTGGTATCCACCAGGTTTCCCATCCTGCCTGGTCTCTGATGAATCACACCTGATCTTAGGCAGATAGTAACTCATCAGGTAGGATAGAAAACCTGCTGTACAAGTTGCCTACCCCTGTTCAAGTTGTTTCCTGGTTATCATGGCATGCTCTGAAGTAGAACTTCAGCTGTCCCTCATACACACAGCACATAAAGCTGTGAAGCAGTTTGAGGGGACAACCCACTGCACACTGGAAGTACAGCATAAAAACGGAGTCTCAAACCATGTTGCTCATTTTGCTTGGGCTGACTTTTGATGGGTGGAACCTGTTACATATTGTTTGTGCGTTAATGAGTGCTTGGGTCAGTCACGGTGCTCACTGCAGCCCTTTCCAGACAAGCGGCAGCGTCCCTCTGCATCCGTTTGAACTTGGCCGGAAGAGCTATTGATTTTTCCAAGGGAGGCCTTGCCAGGTTGCGTCACCCCAGGGTTAATGGATGCTGAGTGGACGCTTTCAGTCTCCCGTGTATCCATTTCATTCGCAGCCCCGCGTTCATTACCCGCTCTCCATGCGCAATGCGGCTGCCACTCCCCTGGCTGTCATCGATCGCTGACCACTCGGAACTTGTCAGACTCAGGCTGAAGACATGGGACTTTCAGCAGGATGCCAGCCAGTCATTTCCCCCAAAGTAAAGACAGTGCTCCACCTAGTGGACTGGTGTGTACTGTATATGCAATGCCAGAGCTGCATTGAGTAGTACATGATTCTCAGGGCTTTACCGATGTATAAGTGGTTCTGCTGTGTGGTTTCCTACCATGGTGCAGATAAGGATGCTTCTTAACTTTTTTGCCCAGATCTTCGCCTTGCTGGGGGTTGTCATCTAGTTTTTTTCCCTCCTGTACAATTTGATATCCAAATTTGTTACTGCATGTAAGTATTTGTCTGGTGTTTATTTACTATAATATTAATACAGTACTTGCATCCAAAAGGGATACATTACATGCTTTTGTTCAAAGCAGTGTACATTTTTAAGAATGTATTGTCAACCAGGCCCTGGAGCAGTTAGGGGTTAAGGGGGCTTTCTTCAGGTCCCGATGGTTAATTAACTCTGCCGACCCTGGGATTGGAACTGGTGCCGATCTCAGCCACACCCAAACCCCTAACCCACTGTGAGCCCACCCCAAACAGAATTAACTGCTGACGATGATGTATCTGGTCCGACTTTTCTTGCAAGTTTTCCAATTATTCATGCATTTTTGGACAGTATGAGCAGTAGGAATTGTTGAGGCATAGAAAATCACCATTTTTAATTCTGGGCCTGGTTTGTCCTGAGCTTGTGCTTGCCCCCTAGCACCACAGGGTGGCACTGAAGCCCTTCAGATAACTGCTTAGTCAGGCTCATGCTGTGTATGTATTGCTCAAGTCAGCTGTATTTTCAGTGTCTGTGTGAAACCAATTATCCATGGATGAATTAACAAGAGAAGTTTTACCCATTTTTATGCATTATTCATTCTGTGTGTTGCCTGTTCTGTAGGTGCTTTGTTTATCTGTTTTTGTAGTGGAGTTGTTTTGAACAGAGTCCCTTGAGTGGATAATTAACACAGATTCAGCTGTTGTCACCCGGAGTGAGTTCTAATAAGTCCCCTCTTTGAGATGCTGGGTTGCTGGTTTTTCTCCCCCCAGGCTGTGCTGACATTCCTGTCCTGTGTGGACCGGCACAACACGTGTTTGCATGTCCTGGAAAGCAAATGTGGTCCTCCTCCACTCAGCACTCATTGCGTCTGTTTGCTGTTCGTTGTGCTTATTCAGCCAGTGGATGGCTTTCCTGGGGAGCAACAACGCTGAGGAGGCTGGTCACTGTCAGAGCGCTGATAGCCAGCCCACAATACCCTGCAATGTGAGAGCAGGATGTGTTTCTGCGGGAGCATGCCCCAGGCAGAATTTGACTGATGCATAAACAAACAGTATAGGCTTTTGCTAACTATGGAATACCTACCCAGGGACCCAAGATCACGCAGTCAGCCTTTTTCCTTTTACTGCCTAACTTTCTGAAGAAGTTGAGGACTTGAAATCTATTGGCGCTGGTCCTTTCTCACGTTTTATAACACACATGTCCTCTTGTCAACTGTTTAATTGCTATTATTATTTAACTTTGATGAATTGATGGAATTAACTCCTGTTGCTTGAGTTGTTCATTGTTGTTCCTTTCTCACTGGTGAATGTTTAATATTGTTTTAATACTGCCAAATGCTGTAAATGTAAATTGTGCACTAATGAGGGACTTTGAAAATACTGGTGGTCATCGCTGAGCTTGCGCAGATGAGCCTGAGCAGATAAGCCTGCGATTTTTCCCTCTGCGCCTACGCTGAAGGAAAACCGCAAAGGCTGAAAGGTGATCCACCCATGCCAAGCGTTGCTTCTCTTATAACCCAGGGGTGAGCGCAGGGGCTGCCCATTTAACAGCTGCTACACACTCATTAATGTTGCATTGCTGATCTGGCCAATGGTGCAAAACGGCTGTAAATCTCATGTTCTGCTGCTGGCTGAGGCGCTGCCTCATCTCCCCTCTCTGTCCAGTCAGGTTTTCATGGTTCAACCTGAACAGTCAGCCAGTAGGTGATCTGAAGTGCCTGACCGCTGTGACGCAGCACTGATCAGCAGCACTGATCAGCAGCCCAGTAAGAATAACAAGAGCTCTGCTGGCCAGAAATGTCTGATCCAGCATCTGCCTTAATGGTAACTTGGTAAAAGCAAAGCACCGCGTTCGATTGTCCTTTACTCCTACCCCAAAGTCGGTTCCCATCTGTCCGTCTGTCATACAGAGTGAGCTGGAGCTCAGCCTTCCTCCATCTCCAGTAGCTTGTGAAGCCCTGATGGTTTTTGCTCTCTTCCATTAAATTATTAAAGGCCAGGGCTGTTAGCACCGCGTGTATATTCAGAATCGAGCCGTCGTCATGGCACCCGCTAAGACGTCAGACAGAGGATAGCAGTCCGAGGTCCCTGCACATCAGGAAGATCCCATGTTATAAGGCACCCCCCCCCCCCTTTTTTTTAATTTCCTCGGCTATCAGGACGGGCTGCTCATTTTTGGGGATGCATCTAAATTGAAATTGGAAGTCCTGTGGAAGGTCTCTTATCTGTTTCATGAGGAATCGTAATGTCGGGTTTATGATGAGGGTGACTGAAATGCAATGTAGCTTGTTTGTATTAAACTCTCCATATGATTGGCCGTGAGTCACTGATCTGAGCTGTCGTCCGCTGATTTTTCCCCACCCTTGCATAACCCCAGTAATCCCTAACCCGCACCCCCATTTCCCCCTCGGAACTGTGCCTGCTGGTCACTTTTCTGCCGCCACGCATGTCCGTGTTAACTCCCACCCACCGTCTCATGATGAGTTGGTCACCATACTGGTATTGTCTGCAGGGCTGGCTTGTTCTGGTATGTGCAAGTTTCAGCATCTTATGAAAGTTAAGCATCACTCATTATGATGAACTTAAGCATCTCTCATTGTGGTACACTGAAGCATCACTCATTGGATGCATAACAACTCCATGCCCCATGTGATGTAACGTTGTTAACTTTTTGTGGTATTTCTGACGTAATCCTTCTGGGACTCAAACCAGCTTACTCTGGCGTTCTTTATTCTAATTTCTCTTATGAATAGAAAAAGAATATATGGTTACTTGCTTACTGTGTCAGTAATTAGTACCTCAGTAAAAAAAAAAGGATAATGCTCTTAAATTGTCCTGTGTTTTGTGAATGACATTTTGAAAGTACATTAGTTCGTGTTACATCAATGTTTTTTTACTTTGTAATGAGCCAGAAGGACTGGATGAAGGATTTAACTGATTTTTAAATACTTGTAGATATTTGTCTGTCACTGGGGAACTTTGTCTGTAATGTCAATGTGATCTTCAGCTTTTGTTTTGTCCACTTGAACTGCTGTATTTTCCAGCTCTTTAGACTCTCTGAGATGCTATAGTGTCTGTCTCAATGAATTGCCTGTCATTTGTCATATTAGCCCATCAGAACTCAGGGGGCTGAGTCAGCGTCTGCTCTGGGAGTGCTGCTGTCAGTGCGCGTGTGCCTGTGTGCCCTGGAGTTCCTTTTTGTAATCCCATCCGTTACCTGCAGCCCTCACGCCCGTATCTGTGTGTGTGTGTGTGTGTGTGTGTCTCTGTCTCTGTCTGTCTCTCTCTATCTGTCTGTCTCTCTCTCTCTGTCTATGTTTGTCTGTCTCTCTGTCTGTCTGTGTCTCTCTGTCTGTCTGTCTCTCTGTCTGTCTCTCTCTGTCTGTCTCTGTCTGTCTCTCTGTCTATGAGTTTCTCTCTCTCTCTCTGTCTGTCTGTCTCTTTCTCTCTCTCTGTCTGTCTGTCTCTCTCTCTCTCTGTCTGTCTCTCTCTCTCTGTCTGTCTGTCTGTCTCTCTGTCTGTCTCTGTCTGTCTCTCTGTCTGTCTCTGTCTCTCTCTGTCTCTCTCTCTCTCTGTATATGTGTCTGTCTCTCTATGTGTCTGTCTCTCTCTGTCTCTCTCTCTGTCTATGTGTCTGTCTCTCTCTGTCTGTGTCTCTCTCTGTCTCTCTCTGTCTCTTTCTCTCTCTCTGTCTATGTGTCTGTCTGTCTGTCTCTTTCTCTCTCTCTCTCTCTCTGTCTGTCCATGGTGTACCAGGGATTTCCTCTTTGGATAAACAGATGCCTGTCCTTGGGAGGTGAGGGGGGAGGCATAGCATCTCGTTATGTCAGCTTGTAGTCTGCATTAATACACTTGAGGGGAGTGGATTTATCTTTAAAATGCATTTTTATGCGTTTATTCGTGGTGCGTAATACAGTTTAAAATTAGCCAAACCAGGTGGGAGTTGGGGAATTGGGTTGATGCGTGTGGTTATCTGAGATGTTGCCTTAGTGTTGTGGTCTCCACCCAGAAGTGATTTCCCTGCAAAACACACGCTGACTGTGCTGCAGTGCCTCAGCCCCCCCCCCCGCAGCTCTGATAGCAGCTGGCACTAAAACAATAGCCTTAGCAAGGGGGCAGTTAAGGCTTGCAGGCTTCAAGTGACTGGGCTGGATCTATTACATAGCAACCTGCAGCACCAGTGACCCTGTTCTCCGGGTTCTCTTTGCTGGCGCTCCGCAATCCCTCAAGCACTGTGGCAGTGCATCTCACTGGCGCCTCACTGTATTTTTACATCAGTATGCCTGCCATTGCTTTGTTTATTATTTATTTATTAATTTTTAAAGTGTACATAAGAGTGGTGTGTTTGTATATATCACGTTGTGGGATCCAAGTGTATCAGATAACAGTGATCGGAATCAGGGCTTAACCAGGCCTTTTAAATCGATCTGTATTGGCTACCACAGCCCGAACAAAGGCCCGATCTATTTCATTTCCCGTGTCCGCTTAATTTACGTCAGTTGTGCAATAAGCCTGAGGTGCATTGCTTAGAACTACTATCTATGGAGATGTCAGCCATGCAGAAATTTTTTAAATTGGAAACTGAAAGTAGCCCAACAGCTACCTGCAATGTTTAGACTGCTATCCTTTCAAGAGAAGGTAACAATAGAGCTTATTTGCAAAAACATCATAAGGAAAAATACCACAAAATCAGATGAAGAATGCACTAATGCCTTCTGTATGTGTGTGTGTGTGTGTGTAATTAAATATTTATTAAATGATTGGATCAGGACTGGGAATTGGCAGATACAAATATTGAATGGATCAGATCAGGGTACCAAAATAGTGGGTCTGGACAATGGTGTTGTTAGGCCTATTTTATGGGGGCTTTAGCCCTTATTTATTGGCTTAATCATGAATAATTTGCCATCAGCCCTGCCTAGGAAAGACTCCTAACCCTTAACCATTCCTCTGTAACTGCCCCTGGATCAGGACATCCCAGGTGTTTGCATGCGTTCATCTAGAGAGGGCACTCAGTTCTTCCGACGCATCAGCAGTCAGCCTTGCACTGACCAGCAGCCTAACCCTCAGTTACGTCTCCTGACTGGTCCACCTCCTGGCCCAATTATCCGCTGTGTATCTTCCTTTTTTTGGCTACTGTCAAAGCCGGTGGAGTCGCTATTTCTAATTTCAGCGGCTGATTGGGTACTTGCCACATTTCTGGACATGTTTTTTTTTTTTTTTTTCTCTTCTTTTCTTTTTTTTGGGAATGGATCTTATGAACCCTGCACACACTGCCTGTGTTTCAGTGTTTCAGCACCACAGAGCAGTACAGGTCACATTTTTCTTTGGGAAAGTGTGCATTTCCTAAACGGTGAGAGATGTTTAAAACGATGTAACTGTGGGGGTGACTCATTGGGTAGCACTGTTGCCTCGTACCACCACAGTTATGGGTTCAAATCCAATGCATAATCCCCCGCAGTCCAAAGACATCTAATTAGGCTAACTGCTGCCTGTAGAGTATGACTATGTATGCATCCTGTGAAGGGCCTCCCATCCTGGTTGCACCTCAGCCTTGTGCCTTATGCTTCCTGGGACGGCCTCCAGGTGACCATGACCAGGATAAGCGGATGGACGGTTTTCACTGTGGTTATTTCTAACGTGCATGTGCCGTGCGTCTTCTGCTAATAAAAAGTAATGTGGAGAAGCTGACGGTTGCCATGGCGAGTGCGATCCTTGTATTTCTTGTGTGCGGAGGAAACGGCGGGAGAGGATGGAGAGACGTGAACGGCTCGCCCGCCACATCAAGGCACAGGGCTTACATAAGATATTTTTGCCCAACTGGACACGACCTTAGCTGTGGCAGTAGGTGCTGGTGACTAGGGGAGTCCTCTGAAGCACGTTGGGTGCCTTGGGGACTGCGGCCATAGACACCACCTGGAGCTTCTCCCTCTCTCCCCTTGTGTCAGCAGGCTTTGTCCTTCCCTCCTGCTCTCCCACACGCTCTGTTCTCTCTCTCTCTCTCTCTCTCTCTCTCTCTCTCTCTCTCTCTCTCTCTCTCTCTCTC
>JAODJW010000127.1:22707048-22730987 GCA_026777045.1 Hyperopisus bebe | reverse complement strand
AAGACATCTCACTTTATTCATAAATAAAGTTTATTCAGTAATTGGTTTGTTACTATACCAAGGTGTAGGTTAGGTGTATTACTACCAAGGTGTAGGTTTGGTGTGCTACCTCCAAGGTGTAGGTTTGGTGTGCTACCTCCAAGGTGTAGGTTTGGTGTGTTACCTCCAAGGTGTAGGTTTGGTGTGTTACTACCAAGGTGTAGGTTTAGTGTGTTACTACCAAGGTGTAGGTTTGGTTTCTAACTGCCAAGGTGTAGGTTTGCTGTGTCACTACCAAGGTGTAGGTTTGGTTTCTTACTACCAAGGTGTAGGTTTGCTGTGTTACTACCAAGGTGTAGGTTTGGTTTCTAACTGCCAAGGTGTAGGTTTGCTGTGTCACTACCAATGTGTAAGTTTGGTTTCAATATTGATAGGGACCAAATCAGCCTCGAAAATCCCCAGTCCATAAACACGTCCCTTCTGTCCATACCCAAACCAGTGCCCTTGATTACTATAAATTATCCATGTGCAAACAATTTATATCCATGTCACATTTCTCTCAGGTGCTTTTCATCTGTCAGTATCAGATTGGTGTAGTACTCATGTGAAACAGATCCAAAGCGCTACTTTTACAGCTGTTTGGTGCAGTTTTTATATCTACTACAGATTACTAAAGCAGATTACTACAGCATTTCAAGGCAGATTAAACAAAAAAGTTTACATATAAGCAAGGGCATATATTTGGGCTGAGCATTGGGAAGGCTGAGGTCTCGACCCATTTAGGGGGGTCCAGGGGGTTGTATCGCCCCTTAATTTACGCCAATGCATATAAGCTCTACACAAAACTAAGCACGGAATACGTTATTGCTGCTTGACAATGCACTCAGTCAGACATATTTCAATGCTCGTGCATGACGCAAAACCTGATGTAGGACGTGGCTGTTAGGGATAATTAGGCCTACAGTAATTTATAAGCCTATAATAAAAACATATTAACCGAATGCATGTTTAATATGTGGAGGTATAAGTTTTAAATGTCTCTAAAATCCTATTCTAGGTAGTCTATATTGAGTTGTTTTCTGCGCGCAAACACGTGGTTTTTGCAGAGTATACAGCGATTTAACTTAATAAAATCTCCCGTATTATACAGCGCCCACTTAGCCTAACAGGCATATTACTCTGTAGAAGAAGCATTTAAGCAAAACGATATCAACAGAGTCGTACATTTACAGTAATAAAGTTTCAGAAATCCAGTTTTGTCTGTTTTCTAAGATAAGACGCACGGAAAACATCGTTTTAATCGCGAAATATAAATGTAATTAATCTAATAATTAGACAGTTATATTAATTAGGATTCATTCATTTTATTCAGTCGAGCGGTCTATGGGCTCGATGACATGCAAATATCGCATGTATACATCACTGTCAAACCTAATACACCAGAGGCGTAAAACATATACCCACTATTAGTAGTTTGAGTTAAAGCACTTTAAATAGTGTCCTAACGATTTAGCTGAAAAATGATTACTTACATGTAGGGCTGCAGATCGCTTCCAGTGAGGACGGATGCATGGATCCCACGTATTACCAAGATAAACACAGCAGCTAGTTCAATAAGCATTTCCTGAAGTAGTTGGGTTTAGAGATATTCAAGACGTACTTGCCGACACCGAGACCAATAATTTAAAGGTAAAATACCCCGAAAATATTTCGTTTTTATACCTAAATTTAGCGTTTCCGTTTTTTTACAATGAGATCTGAACACACTTTCATCTTCTGCCGAAAAACCGCATCTATTACAGTAAATCTACAAGTCTATAAGTTTTCCTCCTGGTGATGCCTCTTGATCGCCCTAAGAAACATAATTAACCTGTTGAGTCTAGGCGCAGAGGACCTATTTGAGCGAGCGCCACAAATCCTGCGCCAATTCCATAATGGAACCCTGGTTCGGACGAAGCGGTGGATCAGGTTGGTCACACCCATGTCAGGTCTAAAGTATAATTTCACCAAGTGGGGTTCTACGTCTCCTCCCACCCGCCTAAGATCCCGTAGCAGCGTGGTCTCATCCCTCGAAGTGAAAAGGAATCAAAACAAAAAAAATAACTTTCGTGAAAATGAAACGCTTCGGACAAAGGCAACCGCTAAAGAAATATAGTTTAAATGATGTAGGTTATTAATCGCGCGTTTATTATAGTAGCGCACGGTGACAGTGGAAGTGACGGTGCCTTAGATCTGCAAAAACTCATAGAGTTTGACTTTTTTCATTTGTTGCATTAATTCGACCGAAAGTTTGCTCATTTAAAATAATCTCCGAAGTTTACCGAACAGCAGACATAGAGCCGTCCAGCTCATGCTTGGCACGCCAGTCCAAAGATAGGGTTCCGAAACACCATTACATTTTAAGGGCAATTTCATGTTATCGGCTGACCCGAGCAGCAAGTCATTAAGCTGTAGGTCGAAGCAGGTTCTAAAGAGTAAACTCGCAAGAACATGAGGAAAACATCACACTTGCAGACTAGGGTCGGATTCGGGACCCCCCGGGCGTAGAATGACTACGATATACCACCACCGAAACACTGTCATCTCCGGACAAGTAGGCCTACTGAAACATTATTAACCATGTTAACCTGTACAGTAATGTTGTTTGCACCTTGGGGGAACAAAACTGTACCGGGGCTGTGCAGTTTTTTCTGGCAGCGCGGGAAGTTTTTGCTGATATTAAGATATTAGTTTTAGGAGAATCTGGTAGTGTGGGAGTCACAGTGATACCCTTTAGACTCTTGTTTAAAATCAATGAAGAAGGTACTCAGCTCCATTTAGCAAAAAGCAAAATATAAATTACCATAGAAAAAAAAATCTCCTCACATTCCTGTGAAATTATAGGTCACTTTGGATAAATACTTTAACTAAATAAACATAGGTGAGGATCAAAAACAAGTATCAGAATTCATCTTTTGAAATATTTCAAAGTCAATTAACAATTAAAATCTGCTCCAGGTGACACAGTACAACACAACCCCTTAAACACCTTAAAATGAAAGTGTTTCATATGTATCTTGGTCCACTGAAGCCGTTTATAAGGCATAATTCACCTTCAGACCGAATCACCTACCAAGTCATTCTTAACGGGAGTGTGAAATGCTTTAAAAACCTGACTTTGAACTGTCAACCCTCAAAGCCCTTTGTTTAGTTAAAAGAGGAGAGCATACAAAGATGGTGTATGTACACGTCTCTCTGGGTTCCGAGGATGTGAATGCAGGTGCTGTCCAGTTTTTTACAGACCAGGCTGACATTCATTGTTAACACAATGTCCTCCAGACAGCCTCTCAATCTGACGCCTGTGGCGTCAATCGCTCCTGTCGACCCCCATAAAAGATTAAACGAGGCTGTGAAAGAAGAAGGCAGAGCAGTAAAAGGAGTAAGGAGTTTTCTTAAGGCAGGGGTTTGATTTAGGGGTTGCTGAAAACTTGCCGCCCGGCCTGGGGGCGACAGCGTCCTCGGGTTCGACCAGGCGTGTTGGTATCTTGATACCGATCGTCCCCTCGTGTATTTGGGGGTGGGGTGGGGGGGATAAATTAGAGCTTCCTGGCTTCACTCAGTGGCTGGAGGCAGCTGGAGTTCGTTAGCTGACGCTAACAGGGCGCTCATTCACACGCTACGCACTGCGGACGGCGTCTGAAATACGGGCCTTCCTCCCGGAGAGATGACAGAGTGTAAAAATGAGTTACTCAATGGAGAGAGGAGAGCCGCTACAGTATTACATGCATCCCTGTGTGGAAGGAGGTACTGCAGTGAGATGATTAAAGTTAAGTAGCGGTGTGACCACAATATGACCGGCCATAATCCCAGGAGAATCCCTTCTGTTGTACCTATTTCATAAAGACTTCATTTTAATGCTTTAATGAAAATATGCAGCTGTTTAAACAGATATAATTAAAGTTGCTTCGGATAAAAACAGCAACTAAAGGTTCACATCATAATTACAGTGAAAACAATACATTACAATACAGTGGGCAACTAAAACATGGAACTAGGGGACAGCTTAGGTTCAGTAGGAGACAGACCAACAGGGTTTGTGGAATCCTTGCTTTGCATGCAGCCTTGCCGATGCTGGGCGGCTGGGCTATGGCTCCCTCCTGTGGTGTGCCCTGGTCTATCGCCCAGTGACCTCAGAACCAGATTGTCCCGGTTCAATAAGGCTGCCCAGCATACACAATGACATAAGGAGCACCTGGGTCAACAAGCCACTAGCATGGCCACCTATTGGCTGGCGCACCATCAGCATGGTATCCTATTGGCTGGTGCACCATCAGCATGGTATCCTATTGGCTGGTGCACCACCAACACAGCCACGTATTGGCTATGGACCAGATTTCGTGAGGTCTGGTACCAAAGGCCTCTTCACAGAAGAAATGGGAGCCAACAGCACTGTCATCAAACTGACAAACTGGCTTACAAAGACTGTTAAATGGCTGTTTTTATGCCCAAAATATAGGAAGGAGATTCATAGCTGACAGTATCTGTTTAGGAACAAGACAGAAACAGTCAAATGCAGCAAAAAAATATGGTTGGTTGACACCTGTCAAATACAGATACCAAAGCTTGGACAGATCATGGTCTCTAAAACAAGAGGGCCATTATTAAATGGGTTTTTATATCTTTACAGACAAACGATCAGAATGACATACGCTCCTCTGCATCCTACAGGAAAAGACGAGCAAAGATGACAGACCAGAAATTGTGGCCAATTCTGGTATCATCAAGACTGTTTTTAAAAAACCGCAGTGGAACATCGTGCAGATGAGCAACACGAGACATTAATGAAGTTTCCAGTTTGTTGTACACAGTAGTTTCCATTTATTTGAGGTTTTTATTGACACCTAGTTTGTTGCAGATTAAAAATGCGATTTTCATTTTATTGGTTGTCAGTGGAGCCACGCAATAAATATATAGTCTGCTAAAGACACATAAAGAGGTTCGAATGAAAAATAATACATAAAAAGCCGTGCGATCTCCCGACAGAAAAACGCAGATGGTATAAATGTCAATATATTGTGTTCCACTGCCATCGTGTGGTTGTTTTGCAAAATGCGTATTATATTAAATACGGATATATCGCAAAGTTCTGGTGTACAGTTTAAAATGTATTCCACTTAAGTCTGAAGGCGATTAAAATTTAAATAACCTGTTTATGTTTTTTAAGTGTTATTTTGTGTTGTGTATAACTCTTTGCTTACGGTGATCCGGAGCCTAACTGTGGAAGCATGGAGTGCGGGGACTCGTAGACCTGCAAGCAGAACATAAGCGGGGCAATATCTTACAACCCTAAAGCGACAGCATAACCTAAATATAAATAGTTCGTGAGAAAAACATATTATACATTATATGCTCCCTGGAGACGTGCCTATCAATAATTCCTTTCAAGGACAGATTTGAAAGTTGTGCTCTGCTAATGGACAGCTCTTGTAAAGTCAAAGCTACCGATTGGGTCACCGATTAAGAATTGCGCAAGCAGAAGGACTTTGCACTAACTAATAACGCCCTCCACAAAATTTTGACCAATGCCACATTGCTTTCACGTTAACTTTTAAACAAGCAATTTTGACACCGTCCCTTACCGCATAACACGTGTTCTTTGCCCTGATACGACTTTTATGATTATGTTGCGCACAGCCCGGAGAGGATTCGTTGAGCTCAATTCTAGTTTTATAAGGGTACTGCGACGCAACATGTCTTCCTCCCAGTCCACACACACCGGGCGGCCGGTGACTTTACTGGGAACGATGGCGTTCGGCGGGCGGGCTGATGCGGACACTAGCGCCAGGATGGTGCGAGCGTACCTGGAGCGCGGTCACGCCGATTTGGACACGGCTTTAATGTATACAGGTGGGAAGTCAGAGGCTATTATCGGTGAAATGGGACTCCCCAAAACAGGTAAATAACGTCGGCAAAGCGCATTCTGGACATTTATATTAAAAGCGCGCATGTTTGGTGTATGCAGTTCAGTCACTTCTGTGGTTCCTCGGCGTCGTTAAGTCCGATCAGTCGGGGATATAGCCCCAATGCCAATTATCCTCCAAAAAAAAGTCAAGCCCCCGGTAAGCTTGACTTAGCCCCTGGTCTTCTCAGTAACCAGAAAGTCCCCTGCTGTGGTCCATAGTATGTAAGTGCCAGCCAAGGCTGGAGGATTGTCAAGTGATTTAACCGCTCACCGGAAGTGACGTATTTACAACCGTGCCTTGCTATTTCAGTGAGAATCGCCACCAAAGCCAACCCGTGGGAGGGGAAAACCCTGAAAGCGGAGAGCGTGCGCTCTCAGTTGGACACCTCCCTGCAGAGGCTGCGCATCCAGTGCGTGGATGTCTTCTACCTGCACGCCCCCGACCACGAGAACCCAGTGGAGGACACGCTGCGCGCTTGCAACCAACTGCACAAGGAGGTCCCGCCCCAGATCGAGCCTCTGTCCCACATCACCCACCGTCGTGGTGTTAACGATGACCATCATCAAAATCCTCTGTACTTTATGCAGCATTGTTAGTGTATTGTTCTGTGTACGTAGTATGTATTGAGCAGTTCATCATATTATGGCAGCGGTATCTGCTATGGTTTAAGCTTTCGACCAGGAAGGTTCTGCCAATGAACTTCATCTGCTTTGAACTGCTTTAATTGAAATCCAGCTGCGAAAGATCCCCTGACTATATTCTGCAATTTTGCTGTGGTTATCAGCAGATCTGACCCACTATGTAAAGTGTACAGCTGATATACAGTATGTGTATCATAATGGAGTGTGATTTAAGAACATATTTATCATTTTAAAAACAGTATACTTATATTAGTAATTTCTGCAAAGAGTTAAATGGACATTTCAGTTTTAATAATTTGATCACATTTATTTTTTAAAGTTTTAAAATATTATTTAAAGTTATTTTAAATAAATTACAGGGTTGCTCATCCATATTCACTTTCCTGAATTTGAAAATGTCAGTTGTCAAAGGTTACTAGGATTCCAGCATAGAGCATCTTGGCATGTAGTGTCTGAATCCATTGTCTTTTCCCACTTTATTCCTGATAGTGAACTATATAGGGTTCCGTATATAGGGAATAACAAAAGAGTAATAGATTTTGAATACAGCCCATGGATTTACACCTTGCAGTTTGTACTTCAGGTCTCTGAATCACGCTCTCCACCTTTCAGGGCAGGTACAAGGAGCTGGGCCTTTCTAACTACGCATCGTGGGAGGTGGCCGAGATCTACTGCATCTGCAAAAACAACAACTGGGTCCTTCCTACGGTGTATCAGGTGAGGCGTTGTACTGAATATCATGAATAAGCCCTTTTGTAATCTGCGTAAGTGCAGGGATTACAGGTTTAACGCTGCGATTTTTGGAGGCCAAAACAGTAGCGCCATTGCAGTTAGGCCTTAGATCCTCTTGCATCTGATTGGACACGGTCGTAATGTTTTTATGGGTTTCCTCTTGGTATTCCAGCACCATCTCCCTCCGACAGCCACAAAAATGATCGAGACTAAATCACCATTAGTGTCTTTTTGTGGGTTTGTGTGCATGTGCTATATCAGCCTGGAATCTTATCTAAAGAATACTTTGCTAATTAACAAACACCTCCGAGACGTGTTTGTGCATCTCTCATTTCTCCAACCCCTTCCAGGGCATGTACAACGCCACTACTCGTCAAGTAGAGACCGAACTCTTTCCCTGCCTGAGACATTATGGGATTCGTTTCTATGCATACAACCCCCTTGCAGGTACCCATCACTTTCTGACTTTGACTCACGCTCTCTACTGAAGTCAGATTTTGTTCCACGGGGATGTTGTATAGCTTTGAGGAGGGAGATGGTCAGGTAGCACTTCATGTAAGTTCACCTCATCTGCCTTTAGCTGAACTTGGCTCTCTTCTGCTACAGGGGGACTCCTGACAGGGAAGTACAATCATGAGGACAAGGATGAGGTCCAGCCTGAAGGCCGGTTCTTTGGGAACAGCTGGGCGAAAGCATACAGGGACAGGTGAGCAAGCTGAGGTGGCATTAGCACCTGGTTGCAAGGAGGACATACCGTACCCACAAAAAAAAAAACCAGGTGGACTGGTTTTCTGAACATCAGAGGCATAGTCAGCTAATTATTTGTCAGGAAGATAAACGTGCAAGGAATGTGACTTGGGCACAGCAGTACTGCCTTCACCTGCCCCGCATCTCCAGGTACTGGAAGGAGAGTCACTTCCAAGCCATAGGAATTGTCCAGAAGGCCCTGCAGGATGTGTATGGGTCTGAGAAGCCCACCATGACATCTGCTGCCATGAGGTGGATGTATCATCATTCCAAGCTTCAGGTATCACCGGTTTGCACCATTGATGCACCATTACGTTAATATTGGATGTTTTGCCTGGGTGGTCACTTCTACCCTTCCGTAACTTTAAACCCGTTACTCTGTTTCAGGGAGAGGCCGGTGATGGCGTCATCATCGGCATGTCTAGCATGGAGCAGCTGCAGGAGAACCTGTCTTCTGCAGAAGAAGGTCCCCTGGAACCAGGGGTGGTGGAGGCCTTCCAGCAGGCTTGGCACCTGGTTGCTCATGACTGTCCTAACTACTTTCGCTAGAACCCCAATCCCGCGAAGCCCTGACCACACTCTTTGGCCTGAAGTAGACCAAACAACATTTCTGAAAGTTACATTTTTGATAAACTGTTTTGTTAATTTCAGTCGTCTTATCAATGACAAGCTGCTTTCTTATAACATGAATCATAGACATCAAAGTTGGTCAGATTATAGCAATGTAAAGTGTTATGACGTGTCTCTGTCCAGTCATGACTGTAGCTGACTAATATGTTTAACACAATTGCCTTAATTTAAAAATTTTAGACACTGCGTTGAGTCTGCAGTTATCTATTTACCCCAAACACGGTTTCTGATAATCTTTAATATTTAATGAACAATTGTATGATTGGTGAAGCTGCATCCCTGATATTGCCTTATATTGCATAATAGCTTGGGAAAAAACACCTGGAAAGGATGTATGTGACCCTCAAGAAATCCTTCTTTAGGCTGATAAGCATCACTGGAGAGCAAGGCACTGCTCACAGTGTCTGCTACAGAGCTCACTGGCTATACTGATGGGAGAGTTTTCAGGATGTACTGGGTGATCAGAGGCACCTAGATGAGACCTAGTTTTAGCTTTGAGTGACATTATCAACAGAATATGAAGCAGACTTAGTTAGCTTAACCCAAAGTCTAACTTGTGAGTGGAAAAGTTATATTTGGGGGGGGGGTTCTGCAGGTAATGTACAGATGATATCAGTCTTTAAGAAAAGTGGCTCTTAGAAGTCCTCTGTTTATTCATCGTTTTCTCCGTCTTCTTCTTCTGAAGCCTCCATTGTCACCTCCTCCTCTTCGCCCTCCTCCATCTGCTCCAGCTCTCCTGTTTCCGAGTTCCACATGCACTTTATCGATACCCTGAATTCAGCCATCTCGATGACAAAAAGTTTCTGTGTGTGTGGGATAGACGACAAGGCCGTTTTGCAGGAAGGAAAAAAAAAGACAAACAGGACCTAAAATACCAACACATCTGTACCACAAATATTGCACTTTTGCATTGCATGTTCAGCGTCCCCTCACACTGTACAAACATCCCACCTAGGATCTGAAACCGCAACCTTCTGATTGAGCCCAAGACAAGTCTATGCAAAATGCTCTCAGTATATACTGATGTCCAGTGTTAGCAGACAACTCTGATACAGATTTTATAACCAGGACACTATTTTCATACCTTTAAATAAGGATGCACCAATCAATTGTCTAGTGACCAAAAATGGCCGACTTGTCTAAATATGGCCTATTTCATGAGCCGTTCATTTCTTCAAAGTGATGTACAAGTAAGGCAAATAGTACGTTACAAACATACATGTCTAGGCATAACTGTGGCTCCGCTGAGCTTCCATTGAATGCCCAGGTATAAATTGCAGTACTTAACACTCATTATACCAGAACGAACTGACAAGGCCCGATCACGCACTGCCTGCCTCTTTGGTGGCTGCGGCAGAACAACAAAAACAGACCGATGTGAAACAAAGCAATTTCAGCCTGCATAACATCTCAGTACTGTCTGCATGTCTCACGTTGTCAATTATCTGTCTCTGTCCATTTCAATTTAGTGGCTAGAGCTTGAATTAAAAACTTAGTAGATTATCTTCTTGCCAGTTAAAAAACAAACTTTATATACCATTAGACTGCCAAAAATATTGTATTTGTAACACATGGCAAACAAAATACAGTCTATAGATGAGTCGGCTATGCAGTCATACAGTGTGTGCGGCATGGCTGATGGGGGAAGAATTGATTCCAAAGAAGGTTCTACTTTTGTGTGGAAGGACTTTGCATATGCATAATCGACCTTGACTAATGTACTACAATTTGCAAACTTTAAGATAGTGTTTATACTATAGGTGGCAACACAACCAATCCTGTTAACCACCTGAAATGTCAGCACCCCTGAGGAAACAGAATGTCTGGCTCTGTGCAGCGTCTTCCACACGTGAAGTAACCAAACACTTTTAATGACGCAAAAATTCTAGATCTTCAAATACTATTCAAATCGTTCATTTATCCATTATTTGTATTTGTTATAAGGCGAGTTCTTAAGTGTGGAGTTATTGAATAAAGTGATAAATGTTCATTTATACACAAACTTCTGAAACTTCAATAGTGTAAAAAAAAAAAAAACTATGTTTTTATAACGAGCTAGTTTCTTTGATATTTGCAGTGTTTTACATTCCTTACTACTGAAGCTTATTATCATAATACTACATTAAGTGTTTCTGGTAAGGAGAGACTTACTGGTTAAGTGTTAAATGTTTAATGATATGACATTTTGTTCTTATTGTCCACCAAACTCAGTTTCCATCCGTACCCCACCCCTCTCTTTCCCTCCCCCCACTAAAGTTGCGTGATAGGTAAGGTAAAACACTTATGGGAACCATGCCTTGTTTCGAGTTTCTTTACTCTGGAACAAAGACATTAAGTTAGCAGTGTGTAAGATGTGAACAAAGATGTCCGTGGAGGAACTAACTCAAAAAAATATGGACCAACCAATTTACTTGGACACCAGCGGAGCATTTTTTTTTTATTTGTAAAGGTTATTTTAAATATTTTGCTTGCAGAAAGCTATGATCATTACAGAAGGGTTAAAATGCTTAGCCTGCTAATTATTAATAAACTAAGAAAATTGGCATCAGCAGGTCAGGCCAAGAGAAATATACTCAGTGCCTTCCTACTCTCAGCAGTAACTTAAAAAAAAAAAAAAAAAAAAAAACTAAATCCTGCATCTCAAAAAACCATCCCCCACACATGCGTGTGTGTGTATAAAATAAAGATACATTTACTTACAAGAATGCGGGCCTGCTCTGGGGTCAAGATGTCCCCATCTTTACAAACATCGTAGTCTTTCAGCAGTGTGACTACTCCTGTCGGCAGAGGAGACAGGTGAATAACAATGCTCAGTCCACTCCTAGCAGGCTGCTCACTCAGTCGGACTGTTCTCTCACCTTTTTTCAGTGCAGTGGGCAATCCCAGCTGCCTCAGCTGCGGTTCCATGGAGTGAGGAAACTGCTCTAAGGGTCCTTCATCTAGAGTCACTGACATGGTCGCCTTGTTCCCTGCCCGTGCAAAATCCAATTCTTTGAAATGAGCAAAATACCTAAGAAATTAGGGAGGAAGGGAAAAGCAGTCTTCTGAGAATATGCAATGTGGTGCACTGAAGACACCAAAAATAGAATGTTACAATTAAAACCCGACTTTGAATCCATAGTAAGTGGCATTGACTGAACTCACTCCTGAACCTCTTCCTTGGTCTTGTTTGTAAACAACACCCCTACTTCTCCCTTCAGGAACTTGTTGATCTGGAAAACAAATACAGGTCACACAATTCTACCCATGGAAAATAATTCTAGCACAATACAGAAGTGTATTAAGACTGAAGCAAAAATGGTGACAAATTAGCCCCGAACAGTGATGAGACATCAGAACAGTTAAGCTGAACAGATCATGACTAAATTACATAACCATACAGACCACACATCCACCTTGGGGGTTCTGTTAGCCAAGCTACAGGAATTTAAAAATTTCAGATCAAATTAAAAAACGCTAAATGAAAGAAATCATGCAAGACCTTATTATTTAAGGCAGCCTAACAAAGATTAGATAATGGCTCAAAGCAAACAGCAGGAACACTTATACCTTGTGTAAATTATCCTTGTATTCATCTGTTGGTCCTTTCCCCAGCGCAACCATCATGACTTTATTTTTTCCAAAGAAAAATCTGGGTGGGGGGACGGGGGACGAGACACAAATGGACAGCAAATGGGAAAAAAAATCCGACAGAGGAACACGCAGATAAATCGTTGCAGATGATGACAGTCAAGCCGTATTTTAAAATATTATTTCCTACTCTCTTACCGGCTGTGTTTCCATGCTGTTCGAATGTCTTTTAATTTGTTGTTCCTCATGTTGGCAACAGAGAAAACGAATAAATTTCTGTACGTGTCCACACATTTTCGAAACTGGGAAAAGAGGACAGGGGAAAATTTATCATTATTAAAACTCACATATCAAATGCAGCTGATACCACAAAGAAAGGAGAACATACCTCCTCTATTAAGTTCTGTTTGGTTTCCAATCCCTTCTTGGTTGTTTTCGTTAAAGAGACTGTAATAGATAGGCATGATTTAGGAAACACTAACCAGATTGCATTAAGTAATCGCTTGTCTAACAACAACGAGGACGACAACTGTTAGTTTAACAGTTTTAATGTATACGAAGCTACAGATATTGCTGGATGTATTCTGTTACCTTCACTTACAAAAACAGCAAGACATACCCGGTCGATCGCACGTGAGTTTCTTACGTGCAGTAATATTCTTTGAAATGGAGAAACAGATAGATTGCAATCCACAATGGGACTGAACTGACGTGTTTTCTAAACACATGTGGTGATATATAACATTAACAGGCCACAAAAATCAAGAAAAAACCTACTTTTCTTGTCTCTCTTTGACTTCGGCATGGCTCTCACGTTGAAATTGCCCTACACAGAGGCCCCCACATGTTCAGTCGACCAGAAAATGCCGTCCAGAGAAGGTTCTGAAAAAACACGACAAAGATAACTTAACCTAAGGAAATAATTAACTTTTACAATGTGTATATAATTTTTATTATTATCATTTGTACTATCAATATACAAACGCGCATTGGCATAATTTAGATCAGGCATTTTTTCTAGATGACATATTTCATGGCTGGATTACTCTCCCGGTGCATCGTGGGAAATTGAGTACGCTTCTTGGAAGTTTAATTTGTCACATCATTCTTTTAGTTTTATGTTATTGCTGTTAGATATTTTTAAATTATCTTGAGCATTTTCACATTATATATCTATAACTTCCAAAAGAACATTTCAGATCGTTTTTTGGGCGATGACCTGGTTTGTTTTGGTTTATACATGCTAGATGTGTTCTACCGGGAGCTGCATCATACACGTGATCTATGTTAAGAAATACAGAAAACTTTGTATCAGTCAAGATTAGCGATGACTTACTGGTTACCTAAAATTGTCTGGTAATTTCTCGTCTGGAAATTCCGCATTGCAGTGGAGAACTATTGTACCAACACGTCCATCAATATAGGGGTGTATTCTCTTTAGGTTAGCTTGAGATCTGTGTATTTGTGAAGATATGACCATCTCGTTCAAGGATGCAACAAAATATCCATCTTGGATATGATTTAGTAACCGTAAGTGTTATATTCATAATTCATGTCCCTTCTACATATTCTGGACAGTATTTCACGTATAGGAGCTGCAGGTGTCAGTGCAGGTTATCCAAAGCTTAGGAGATTTTAGGGGTTGTCATAAATTGCAATATTGCCTGGAGGGGGGGCAAAAAATCTTGAAATTAATAGATTAATGCTTTTACAGTGGATATAAAAAGTGTAAGCACCACTTTTAAAATGCCAGATTTTTTTTGATGTAAAAAAAAATAAAACCACGATAAAGGATTTCAAAAACTTGTCCAACCTTTAATGTAACCTTTAACTTGTACAATTCAATTGAAAAACAAATCTATCAGGTGGAAAAATATAAAAAAAATGTACAATAAGCTGGATACATAAGTGTGCACACCCTTAAATGAATACTTTGTTTAAGCACCTTTTGGTTAAATTACAGCATTCAGTCATTTTGGGTAGGAGTCTATCAGCATGACACATCCTGACTTGGCGATATTTGCCCATTCTTCCTTGCAAAAGCTCCCCAAATCTGTCAGATTGTAAGGATATCTCTTGTGCACTGCCCTCTTCAGGTCACCCCACATATTTTCAATTAGATTTAGGTCTGGGCTCTAGCTGGATCATTCCAAAATGTTAATTTTCTTCTGGTGAAGCCATTCTTCTGTTGATTTAGGTGTATGCTTGTGGTCATTGTCATGCTGAAAGGTGAAATTCCTCTTCATCTTCTGTTTTCTAGCCGACACCTGAAGATTTTGGCCCAAAAATGATTGGCATATGGAACTGTTCATAATTCCTTCCACTTTGACTAAAGTCCCAGTTTCAGCTGAAGAAAGACAACCCCAAAGCATGACGCTGGCCCCACCATGCTTCACTGTGGGTATGGTGCTCTTCTGGTGATGCACAGTGTTATTTTTGTGCCAAACTTAGCTTTTGGAATTGTGGCCAAAAAGGCCAACCTTCGTTTTGTCAGATTATAACATATTATTCCACATAATTTAGGGAAACTTGAGGTTGTTTTTTTGTTTGTTTTTCAAAATTTAGGCAGACCTGGATGATTTTCTTTGTAAGAAAAGGCTTCCATTTTGTGACCATACCACCAGGTTCAGACATATGGAGAATACGGGGGATCATTGTCATGTTGTACTACACAATTAGTACTTGCCATAAATTCCTGCAGCTCCATCAGTGTTGCTGTAGGCCTCCTGGCAGCCTCCCTCACCAGTTTTCGTCTTGTCTTTTCATAAATTTTGGAGGGACATCAAGTTCTCAGTAACGTTACTGTTGTCCCAAATTCTCTCCTCTTCTTGATGACTGTCTTCACTCTGTTCCATGGTATATCTAATGCCGTGGATTTTTTTTGTACCCTTATCCTGACTGATACCTTTCAACAATGAGATCCCTTTGATGTTTTGTAAGCTCTCTGCAAACCATGGTTTTTGCTGTAGGATGCAAATTAAATGCCAGGAAAATCCTACTAGGACAACTGCACTTTATTTGGGGTTAATCAGAGTCACTTTAATTGATGGCAGGTAATCAAAAGGCGCATCATCAAAGTATCAGCTTATGGGTGTGCACATTTTTCATTTTTCACATCCCCCCAACAGATTTGTCTGCTTTTCAGCTGAATTGTACTGGTTATAGGTCACATTAAGGGAGAGAAAAGTTTTGAAAAGATTTAATTGTGGTCTCATTTTTTTCATCACAAAAACCTGGCATTTCAACAGGGGTGTGTGCAGTTTTTAAATCCACAGTATCATTTCAGTCTCTGTGCCTGTCAGGTGATTGTAGTGTGTATGGTAGTGGGTGGGGGGTGAAACCAATAGCATCCGGTTGCCAGGAAATGTTTGGCTTAAGAATTTTCATACCAAAACCATTACCATGGAGACAGTGTATCTTGTTGCTAGGAAATGGTTGGGTTGTAAAAAGTTTCATACCAAAACCGTTACCATAGGGACAGGGTATCGGTCGCACCATGGAAGACTATCTGGGGAGAGAGTTTGGCAGCAAAGCAAAGTTCTCATTACTGCTCACAGCCCTAGCTGGTCTTCCACCGAGGACACATTCTCTCTTCAATCAGCCCTATGTGGCCAAACTCATACAGAAATCTTATCCGCTTCATTTGGTCACGGTACGCACAACAAGTGAATCTTCACAGGATGATGCAACCAGTCAAATACCCAATTTACAATGTTTTTAAACTAAAGGATACACACAGTAAACAGGCACTATTAACTGCTTGGTCACTTTCCTGATGTAGTTTACTAGCCTATATGGTTACTATCAATTACTTTCCACAATACACTAGCAATCAAAAGTTTTCACACACACTGAGATTCACTATATTTGTTATGCATTTAACATTTACTAAAATACACTCAATATTCTTTGCTAACAAATAAATTCACAGTATGTTCACAATTTGAGTACCTTTATTAGCAAGAAAATGTCATATCTTTGATTAATCAAATTAACCTCTTCTAGAAGTTATAACAGCAGAGAAAATTCGAGGCATTCTTTCTACAAGGCACATTAAATACTGCTCTGATGAAACAGTTAATTAGTGCTTTTAAAGTTAAAGGACAGCCTAAAATTTGACTATGCCCTCATCACACAACCAGTTAGTAGTAGGTCAGACATGCACTGTTACATACTCTTTCCATGGTGTAGAGGAAACCTATTTTATTTGAGATATATTTTCACTTAGAGTTCTTCACTCAGCTTTCTGACACTTAACAATAATAAAAAATCTGCAGTTTATAAAATAAATGGAAAAGTGGTAAAAAAAACTTTTTACTGTTAGCGTAAATGAAAATGTCTCTAGTTGACAGGCTGTACACCTTTTTGTCAATGACACACGACAAGTATACTACCGATTCCTCCCACAATCCAAAGACCTGCAATTAGGCTAACTGACATTTCTATTTTGCCCATGGTGTGTGTGTGTGTGTGTGTATGTGTGGATTAGGTTTATATTACTTTGTGGTGACCAAATGTCCCACACAATGTAATAAAAGCCTGTTTTTTTGACTTTGTGGGGACCATTTTTCCGGTCCTCACAAAGACGTGTGAATGCAATCAAAAAAGTAAAAATGCTGAAAGTCTTGTATTTTTTTGGGTTACTTATGGTTAAGGTTAGGGCTGGGTAGGCGTTAAGGTTGTCATGTTGTGATTAGAGTTTACCTCATAGAAATGAGATATAATTACAGACCTGTGTGTGTGTGTGTGTGTGTGTATGTGTGTGTGTGTGCTATATGATGGACTGGGATCCCATTTAAAGTGTACCCCTCTCTTTTCCTACCTGCTCTTATAAGATAATAAGCAGTTGAAAGATAGATAGATAAAACTATTCATAGAAAACGAATGTTTTCTGTGTTGTGTGCCCTATTGCTTGTATGTTATTATATTTGGGTCATAAAGTTATGAAAGTGAATCATGTACAGTGGATGTTATGAGGTCAAGGTGCAGCTTTAAAAGCTAAAATTTTAGCTACAGATCGATTGTGCTGACAGGGTACTTTTAAACATACCACTCAATAAATCTCAAGACTCAAGAGTCCCTTACTGTCAACACATCCGTGTAAAAATAGACATTGAAATAACGTATCCTTGGGCCCTCTAAGGTGCTACATTTTAAAACAAATACAGTAGATACAATGTATAAATAACATCCACAATATAATACAATACAATACAATAAATATTATATAAATATACATATAAATAGTGTACAAAACTATGTTGTTTTTTAGATAGTTTTAAAAATATTTTGGTAAAATATTTTGGTAACACGTAAAGCAGTCATATAAATATACATAAACCTTCATAATGCATTATGATACATTCATAAAGTATTATAAACATGGCTATAAATATTTATAAAAAGGCATAACATATTAGAATGCATTAGAATGGTCAGTATAAAAATTAAGGATGCTTTATACTGCATTATGAAGGTATTTATAGTGCATTAGCGATGAGAGCTACATAAAGTAGTCAATGCACAATTAACATGGCTATTATGTTATATAAGTATTTATAGCCATGTTTATAATACCTTATGAATGCATTATAATGCACTATGAATGTATCTATAATGCACTATAATAACTGCTTTAAAGTGTTGCTAATATTTATACCAAATGTAAATATGCTTAAATAATATCCCAATTACATCGCTTCAATAGGACAAATTCTAAAATGTTCATATTTATAGTGTATCAAAATTTTCATCTCATGTTTATGACACTCCATTTAAAAATGATTTTTTGCAGACTACACCTGCAGACCAAGGTTGGTATTCCGCCCCTCAGCCCTGGAGATGTGGGGCAACAGTACCTGAGGTTCCAAATATTCATGTTGAAAAATGCAATAAATCTACAGAAACCTGAAAATTGGTCAAAGCTGTCATTACTAACAAATCAATGCAAAGTGTACTGACCTTGTATCGCCATCTAATGAACATGGAACATAGAACATAGAACCCCCAGGACATTGTGATTCCTGGATACCTGGCCAACCAAGGCTATAATTTGTATTTCACATAACTTTTCCATAAAGATAATTGGCAGGTTGGATTTGTCATCGTTTCATATAGGCTGTTGTTGACATTCTTTCATTACCATTGACATTCCATTTCATCAGCGCTATCAGCTGTTGTTGTATTAAACTAACACACCCCACCGATCCACACTGCCCAAGAGCATTTTGCCCATTAATTGTTTTTGAAATGCTTCCCAGCGTCTTTTTGTCCTGCCAGCTTGTCACACCCTGCCTTGTTTGCCTTTTATTTTTCTAAGGCAGCAGGAATTTCACGCATTACGTGTAATTAACTTTAGTGTTTATATCTAGGATGGCACACAAGCCCTAGAACATATTTAAAAAGAAAAAAAACATACCTATTGAAACATAATAATCTTCCTAAATTACTTTGCTTTAGAAGGCAAATGTACAGCTTGTTTTGAGGTGCGCAAGCTATGACCTTTGCAAAAGGATGGGCTACTTCTGTAGTCCCTGCAGCGAAGGACATGGAGCAAAGTGACATGACACACATGCTGGCTTACGCAGAAAGAAAGAAGATGTTCCAAAGCAGGGTTACCAACTGTCACGCATCTGGCATGACATTCACGCTTTTTGACTCTCACGCTCACGCAAGAAAGCTTATGGGAAATCTATATTATTCCATTTTAAAACTAAAATCAGCTGCATCAAAAGCATTAGGGCAGTTTGCAAACCCTACAGGCTGTTTATAACATAATGACACTGTTACATACATGAAAATGCGTGTGCAGACTTGCCACGAATTGAAAATTTCACTCCAGCCAGCTGACCTAAGCTGGTGACACTGCCAAAGTCATGGCAACCGAACGAAAATCGATTGTGAGAATTTGTGTTTTTTTGATTGTGTATTTGTTTTTGTTTTATGCAATGCTACATGCTTTTGACCATTTTTGTCTGTATCTACTTCACAAAATGAATTATGGGGTTTTGGAACAGGAACGGGAATAAGTAAAATGACAGTGTTTATGTAACGTTGCATTTCTTATCCCATTTATTGATTTATTTATTTTTCTATGGCAGATTTTACCCACAGCACTGGGAATGTTTAAAATATGACCCAGATCAGATCATGGGCGATATTTACAAAATTGTTTTGAAATGATGGTTCCACCCCGATTTACAGAAGGATACAGGAGAATACCAGCTGATTCCGAAGCTCTGGATGAGCGTGGCTTGCTGTGCTCTGCTCTCCTGAATGTCAGGCTGCCAGTACATGTGTGTGCCCACAAAGGTGCCCAGGCTGGTGAACCTGTGGCCAAACCGCACTTCTGTAATGCTAGCCAATCATTCCCTACTTTCATTAATTAATTTGTAATAGCTTTTCTGACCACATCAAAAAGGCTGAGTGATGGATGTAAGGTATGCTCTATGTGAGTTGGCATTTTTTGAATGCCCACAGTACATGAGTGCGGTTGTGGGTGTGTGTCCTATCAAGTGCCCTTTGGTTCCCCCTGTGACCCTGTACTGGATAAATGATTGGAAGATGGATAGAAGGATGGTACAATGTAACTATAGAGTAGCAGTCATAGCTGTATCTTCTCACCAAAACAATGGTCATTTTCATGGAGAAAAATCATACCGTGGGTGGGGAACTGCCAGTCATAGAATTGTTCCAGTACAGATGAAACCTGAGGGATAGGATAGGTTTCTTTAGAACTGATCATGAAGTATGTTATTTTTGTTACCTTTTGAAGCTTTTAGCATTAGGCACAATGACAGCATGTGAATCATTGTTTAATTGCCAGGTAGTTCGGGCAAGCAAAAAAAAAAAGTGAAAGCACCTTGTTGAGACCTGTCTGCCCGCACTCCCTCCCAAAGGCACGCAAAGCAAATACAAATTATCGCCATTTTAATGTCATTGCAGGTTTTCCAAGGTGTGGAAATGGCTCAGGGCAAGATATTCCAGGGCACTGCCCGGTAGAAGCGAGGGACGACATGGGTGGAGAATGTTCCAGAATGGCCTGGACAACGTGTCAAAAATTTCTGTTATGTAATGCGCACTGCGAAGTTTTTGTATGCAGGTGTGTTGTGCCACTGTGACCGTGAGCACTAATGGCTTAAGAGACACCCCAGGCAATCGCTGGGGAATCCCTGGGAAATCCCCTGGGAATTAAAAATTTCCATGGCACAATTAGAATCTCCTTCAACCATCAGAATGATGCTGGTTGAGAACATGGACTTATAACTCCTGATGTTTCTAAAGTAAAGTATCAATATCCATGCCATAATACCTTAAAGCTGTAAATCATTAATCATTTTAGGTATAGGTGTCAGCCAACTTAATTATAGCCAAAGTACTCATATAGACTCAACACCCATCTTTTTATAGATGCTCAGCCCCAAAGCTGTAAATGTCATCTCTGGACCCATATGTACATACAACACTAATTTTGGCTTCTACTAGACCCAAATGTGAAACTGTGTGGAGTAAACAAGACAGATACATGACAGGTCATGTGTTAAATCATTTAAATAAAGCAGGTGCTACAGATTTCCCAAGCAGGTTTCTTACACGCTGTCCAACAATACCCTTGGGTAAAACCAAACTTTACGTAAGAGCTTGCACTTGTCTCAACGGGGTTGGTGGTTATTAAAGATTGTCCTTGGCTTCCGATGAAGGGAACGCGAACCCTCAAGGAACATCAATAAAATGCAATTTTCCTTTCCTCTTCTTCCAGGCTGGGATGGGGAAAGAATTGTTCGGTAAAGAAAATGGCTTCAGAATCCTTTGCTAAGTCCATCAACATCCCTGTGTTATTCCTTAGCAACTGTTGTTGAGGTGATGTGTGAGACACAACCGGTTTGTGAGCTGAAATGGCCTTAAAGGGAATGAGAGAAGTCCTCTCTGACCTTAGGTGGAACTCAGGGGAGTTCACTTTTTTCCTATAGTTAATCATTCAGGCTTGGGTGGCTCAGTCAGTAACACGTACCTCCTTCCGAATGACAGCAAGGTGCACGGTCTGTGGTTTGGGTGGAAGGCGTCTCCTATTGTGTTACATTGAGTCTCCGATGATATTACTCTGGAATCTTGGATGGAAGGGAGCTGGGCACCGATGACTTCATCATGTATGACGGGTCCTTCCTTTCAAACACTCCTTGCATGGCTACAGAAGGAAAACTCCCAAAATCACTGGGTAGACAGAGATGCAAACAAAAGATCAGGTTTTGAGCCATTTGGAGAAGTGTTTCCATCTGTAAAGCAGAGATCTATACTTGGAGGCAGCCAGACTTCTGAAGGGGCGATTTCATCCTTTGGAGCAGGTGGACGTGAAGAGTTGTAGGTACCTGTGTGATGTCTGCCTCCTCTCCACATAAACAGGTCTTCAGAGCTCACTGGAGGTAGGGTAGTGACTGAATTTTGCGGTGGGTATAACTGGGCAGATCGCTGAGAGACAGCCCACATTAAACTCCAAAAAACTAAGCTTTACCCATCCATTCTCTGCAACTGCTTATCCTATTCAAGGTCACTGGGGGTCTGGAGCCTATGGATACAAGGCATGGGAACAACCCAGCATGGGTTGCCAACCCATCAAAGGGCACAATCACACAGGCACACCTACGGGCAGTTTGGCAACCTCAATTAACCTCAACATGTTTTTGAACTGTGGGAGGAAACTGGAGTACCTGGACGAAACCCCACAACAACATAGGGAGAACATGCAAACTCCACACATGGAACCATAGTGGAGACTCAAACCCAAGTCCCAAAGGCATGAATGCTCACCACTGCGCCACCATGTCGCCCTGCTAAGCTTTATTTTTTCCGCTATTTATATGAGGGAGAAACCGATTCTATTCAGTGACAGACCCTTGTGATCGTAGAAAATGAAATCCAGTGTAAGAAACGTCAATGATCTTTAAACAGAATATTTTGAATTGTTGTCATGCCAATCCATAATCAATTATCATAAAAACAAATTGTGCTGTGAAAGCAGAATTCAAACAATGATAACCTAAAGTACTTCAAAGCTCAAACACTGGACACTTAAAATATTATTGCTGAGAGGTTAAAGGTGAAATAAAATGAGTCTCCCATGAATCTCATGTTACTTAAACACCCACTTAGGTCTGGGATTTGAGTAGCGTACACACTCAAAATACAGATGCTGTTAAGTATTCTTAGGGAGCTGCAGGCTTTCAGGGGAAATAATGTTTTAAGATCACAACACTGATTAAAAGCAATAAACTCTGGTGCAGAGGGAAGAAAACAAGATCAATTCAGGCATTTGTTTACAGTCCTGTAAGTAACATTGGTCGTCCTCTGAAAAGGAGACATTGTTTGATTTTGCAAATTATAAAGAACTAAGAAAAGCTTGGATTTAAGTACATATTCATTGTTTTATGCTCATATCAGATTCTCTCATTTGTTTTCTTTAGGATGCTTCCACGGCCTGTTCCGGAGCATCACAACAGCACCGACTTTATTATTAGTAACATTATTATCGGTTCAGGGAGGGTGAGAGAGAATGTTTCAGGGTGAGACAGGGCCACCCATAAGGGGGGGGAGAGAGAATGGGGATGATTTTCAGGAACCCAGACACTAGGGGGGGCTCATGAGTGTATGATCATGGGTAATGGGAGGTTTGAATTGGTGAAGGGGGGTCAGGGGCCTGTTTGCTAGTATTGTACCGGGGTAAGTGCTTGTCCTGCTTTCACAGACATTGCTGAGTACGAAGCTGAGGCATGATCAGACAGCTATGGGCTGGTATGGTTGCCTTTGCCCCTTTGCACGCACGGAAGGGCAGACCTCGCTGAGACAAGCTGAAGGTAATTAGAGTCCTCTGAAGGCGTTATTATCTTCTCAACACAGCAATTTACAATTGTGCACGCTTTACGCGGCATTGTGTTTCACCAGAGCGGGTCGGGGTAGGTGCATGGCTTGGGGGGCATAACAACGACGAATTATAAAAAGGGCGTGAAACAGAAGCGTTCATATTTTGTCCTTAACGATGACACAACCTCTGGCCCCACGTGATATGGAACGATATGGAGACTCATGAATTATACAGTATGGCTGGGATCTAATTTACTTCTGTGGAATCAACTTAAATCTGTGAAGCAACTTAAATCTACCTTCCCCTAAGCCAGACATAATTGTTCCTGGGAAGCATAATCCTCTGGATCAATTCGACCTCTTTCTGTGGAGTCAGACACTTGTAACTATTGTCCTGTCATTTATGGTGAGGAAGTAAAAACTGATGAATTGCCTGACATTTACGTAACTGACACTTCTTCTGAATGTCACATACGATTAGTTCTTGCCTACATATGGACATCCTGACCCCCCCATATTTCAGCCATGAACCTTCAGGGAAAGTCAGGGACGGATCATGGGTTGTGTGGGCCCCTGGGCAAAATGTTCGCGAGGGCCCCCCCCTCAAAAAAAAAAACGCCAGCATTGTCTGGGATGCTACGTCATCGTGCCACTTGTGGGTCCAAACTAGTGCGGCGTACTGTGTTGTAAAAGCAGAATGATGTTGACAAAACTATCTCTTGCCGCTTTTTACCTCGGAAAAAGTGAAAAGAAGGTGGCTTAAGTTCATACAGTAAGTTGGATCTCAAATTATAATCAGTACAGCCTAATGCCATTACCTCACGTTAATGTTAGCACCAGGTTA
>JAODJW010000127.1:22692830-22705833 GCA_026777045.1 Hyperopisus bebe | reverse complement strand
TGGAAACCCCCCCCCCCCCCCCCCCCCGGGACGTGGGACCTGTAACCTGTTACACATCAAAAGCTTTTGTGTCTGCGACTCTGGTCCTGATGGACTCCCACATTTATGTTCAGTCTCAGCTCATCAGGAAATTCACCTGTGCGATTCAAACAAGGCCAAAGTGATCATGTTAACTTTTTTTTTTTTTTTTTTTGCAATAGCCTTACGGTAATAATAATACTACTACTACTAATAATAATCATTTGAGGTATTTCTGTTTTTTTTTTCTAAAACTTCATGGTTATAGTGGATATGATTTATTTTTAATATTAAACTACAATGATTAAATAATCATAATTACCATAAAAACTGATTTAACTATTTTTTCCTTATTTTTTCCCACATTTTTCACCACTGCATGATCTTATTTTACTATCACAAAAAGATAATGGGCGCAAATTTGGGAAAGTTTACAGGATATTCCAATACAAAAATACAAAGAAAAAAGTGAATCCGTATGGACTGCTGAGAATCACACAAAGCATGTTAGCAGCAGCAGGAGACAGGGAAAGACTGTGAAATCAACCTTCAAGAAGCGCTGTCTGGAGGCCTACAATGGTGCTGAAGTTCCAGATGAACTATGCATACATTTGCAAATCCCAGGCAATGCTGCAGGTTCTTATTAATCTGTGCTTCAATAACCCTGTCAATGCTGCCCTTAAGTGCCTGATGCGATCCACCAAGCGTGATGAGTAGAGGAGCGTAATACCTATGTACCACTACCACAAACCTGTGAAGCAGGTCAAGAAGAAGGATGAAGAAGGTCAAGGATAGAGATCTCATTATTGAAGAACTGGAACACAGACGAGGCACTGGTTAATCTCCAATGCATCACCAGACACTCAAAGTGGCATGTGGTGATAGAAATGGCTGTCTTCCTCTCATCTCCCTCCAAAATCCGAATAAAGTTGTAAGAGTTATTTTAGTGCTTTCTTGATATTCTCCTCACTAGCTATCTTCTTAGTACAAATCAGGTACAACACTACATGTTGTACTTGTATAACCATGTATGTGACAAATAAAGTATCTTGTACCTTGTATTAAAGAGATGTTGCTCCTACTAGAAGGTTTATTGCCAATTTCCATGGATGATGTGGTGGTAACTCAGTAACTTGTTCCCCCCAATGTCAAACTCCTTGACAACGCCACTGGTGACAGGGCTAACCATATGGATCAATATGAAAAAATGCTCTCAAATTACACCCATCTTTGTCAACATACAAGAGCTGACATTATTTTCAGGGCCTTGGTGCTGGCTTTCAGAACCATTAACACCCACGTCCATCAAGTCACTCATCAAGACTTTGTCCCCATTCTCTTTGGTCAGCAGGCCAATGCCAATTGTGCGTTCTTGATGGTGGAACGAGCTACTCATCCACATCGAGTCATCACAGTATAGTTCAGCCTTCAAGAAACATCTAAAGATACATCTATGTCAAGAAAATCATGAGTACCCCTCAACCCATTGACCTGCTCATCTTCATCTGTGACCCCTTAGCTAATCTCTTGTGTATGCTGGATGCTGTTATGTTTACACTTATGTTTAGTTTGAATACCAATTCGTTTCTTGCTGTGGTGTTTCTGACATATTCTACAGCTCTTGCTCTGATGCAAACTTGCACTTGTTACTAGTCAATGGAAGGTCAACGCAGCTGTCCTTATGCAGCTCCTTGACAGCTGTAGCCTTCTAATGCACTGTCTGCTTAACTTGTATATTGCTTCCAAAGCATAGTACAAAGCATTTGTTAAATAAACATAAATATTAATGCTACACCAATTCATGTGGGAATCATGTTGACAAAACAAGGGTTGTCCATGAAATATCAGATGGTCTAATGACAGAAAAACAAAGAAAGAGATGTCCTTACAGTGCACCTTATTGACAAGTAATCGAAGTGTACCAGTACACTGCATAACCCTTCCTTAGGGGAGGGGTCACCTGTCCAACACCGTTACATACAGAGGGGATCACCTGCCAGCACAGGAATCTGGGGGGGAATGGGCCAGATGTGCATCTATTAAGTTGCCGTTGCTCCTCAGTCTGCAGATGGTTGTGGTGACCTGATCCACCACAGAACAAACACATCCTGCACTGCAGCTTACACTGCCCCTCCGCTGGTGTGATGTGGTTTTTATCCACTTCCATTGACTCAGAGACGAGAACCTGGTCTGAGCTGAACACTTGGACATCTCTGGGGTGACCAGAAATTCTTCTCCCTTAGTAGGTTATTCAGACAAATGGATAGGCGCAGAGTGGCCATGGACAAGTTCAGGAAAGTTCAGGGCAGTCTTTCTTCCCCAACCCAGGTATTAAATAGCCTACATACCAGGGTTGTCTGACCCATTCATCAATCTTGGCGTGTTTCCAGGTTTATTGCAAAAGATGATTAATCATCATTGGTGGCCAACCTGTTGATCACGATTGTCAAAATATACCAATGGGAGCTTCATCCCGATTAATGGCAAAATATACCAAGGGATCCCCCCTCCCAAATTCCCAGCCTGCTTTTTGTTAACAGTCCGTCCCTTGACAGGAAGACCAGCTGATCCATGGACGGATCATTATCTTAGCAGACCAGCTAAGTTTGGAGCTCCTACCTCGGTCCACATCAGAAGACTCTGATGAGGGACTGTTCACTTTGCCCACTTTGGCTGCCAGGGTACAAAAGGAGAGAGCATAATTGGCAGCTGTCCTATTCCTGTGGGTAACCTTTATCAGCTGTTCATGGCTTGGCTGGGTATCGGAAAGCTGCCCAGAAGTTTTCTGTGAATTGAGTGTACCTCACCTGCGCACTGCTGTGGCCCCATGCTCCACATCAGCATATTAGCAAATTGGCTCCTGGTCTCCTCCTATAAGCTGACCCTGCTGATACCAGTCAGGACCTTCAGCTTATACATGAAGCAGTGTGTCTCAATTGGTACATTGTCAGCTTATACTGGGAATTTGGGTCGTGACTTTCTGACCGAGGAATAACGTGCTTTCTGAGGCTAAACCAGTCGAGAAACCCTAATATGTAGCATAATATCAGACTAAATACAGAATACGACGTGATTTTAGTTATACAAAAATTTTTTTTGACACGTAAAATCAGGAACTGAACACTTCACAGTAAGGGTTCAGTTGTGGCCAAAGTTTGCTGTTTGCAGACACGACTGTGGCCGCTATCACTCTCACTCATTGGTGTTCTGTTACATTAATAAGCTCAATTGTAGTTGAATAAGTTAGGCTAATAAAATAAAAGCACAGTAATTACACGTCAAGCTAAGTGTTTCATTACCTTTGTCCTTTCTCAGAAATTTTCAAATTGCCCTGAAACATTTGGGAATGCTCTGAATCAGTACAGGGTAAAAAAAAATATTGTCAGTTTGCCCACTTTTTGTGGGGAGTGGAAATATGCATATCCGGTTGTTTCCCTGAGAAAAATCATCATACATTGTCACGACTGACTCAGACTTGAAGACCCAGTGGGGAGGGGGAAATGAGTGTACATCTAAAGACTGAGAAACTGTGTGAATAATGGATTTTTGCTTTCAACCCCCAACAAAGATAGAGCAAAGATTTGATTGAGCTAAGTTGCTCAATCTTAGGCTGTACTGTAGAGGGCGTTAGACGTGATTATCCTTCATGTCAAAAGGCGACCTGTTTCCTATGTTGAGTTCCACTAGTCATAGCATGTTTGATGAAACGATAAGTATGTGAAAGATTTTTAAAACCGCAGTTTAGGAGATGTGATTGCAAAAGGAACAGTTTCTGAGAATGGTTTCTTTCGCATACATGTGTGAAGATGACCATATATATGTGTGTGTGTATGTGTGTGTAAAAGCCAAATGTATGGTTAAAATTTTAAAAACACATATTTTTCCTTATATACTTATTCATGGTGGAATTTATTATGCATTCACACTTATATCTTTTTTCCCAAAACACATCCTGATCCAGTTCGGAATTGTATTGCACTGGGAAATGTGAAAAAATACATTAAATCTCTTAATAGATTTATCGGTTTTACTGTGGATGGACTTATTCTATTTGTTATGTAAACATCAGTTCAACAGAAAAAGAATCACCTTGGATTACTGAGCTGGAACATGTCATGCGTACGGCTCATCACCAACTTAACCTTTAGAATTCTACAATTTTTAAAAGTATATATCGTGGCGCAAGGCGAACCGAGGCATCGCGGAAGCAAAGAGAAACGCGGACGCTCGCTTGCCTAATAAAACACGCTGATTATTGATAATCCTGAAAAGAACCACATCAGGCAGCCAGCGAGCATCGAACCGATTACGTATATGAAATACAGGGTTGTCAGACGCTGAACTGTAAGATACACACTCGGTGGGAGATTTACAGAAGCTAATTACACACGAGGATCGGACAGGGCACACGAAAGACACGGGCAAACACAGGCCGACAATACGGAAATATAACCATTAACAACAACAACAACAACAACAACAATACAAGGGCTATTTACAACTGCACGCGGGGCATGCTGGGACATGATCCTCGCCGGTGCTACAATATATTTATTCTTTACTTTTTCGGCTTGTGGAGAATTGAAAAGTAGACTGATTGCTACAAAGTAGATGTTCGGTTTTAAGACAATGTTCAAGCATTTTCACATGTCAGATTATACAACCTGACGTTAAAAGTTTGTGGGAGGTCGGTTTGAGCGCTATAGTCACCCAATCATAATGCAATTATTTCTTTATTGTCCATAAATGGCCAGTTTATGAAGGCATTAATTCGTCCTGGCAATGTTACATCTTTTTACCCATAAGACAAGACATTTAGCTGATTCATAATGAGGAACATTCGTAATATTCTTTGTGATAGGGGAATAGTTGATAGACATTATTTCTTCTGAGAGTTGTAAAATAAATCTAAGTGCCTCACTTATGCAAACGTGTGCAAAAAATAACCCTTCAGTCAACACTGTCTATATAGACACATGCCTAGCAGATGCATGCATGTTAGTGTATACATGAGACCTATTTCAGTTTGCAGCCCAACTAACCGTAAATAACCTGCCACAGGTCACAGATCTCAGAACCAAAAACAGGAGGCTTATTCCTTTCTTCTTCTCCAGCTTACGGGAAGTTGTACTTTTCATGCAGGAGTGCAGGAGTGCAGGAGAAATATTTAGTGTATAAAGTTGGACTAGGGTGCTGTCCGTATTTAGTGTGCTGCTTCACCTCTGTTAAAATAAACCTAAATTAACCTCTGCAGAACCTAAAGGACTACAGAGATATAATCGAACGGAGAACGCACACGAATTGAGAAGATACAAGCAGTCTTTCTTTTGCCAACCCTGTTCTCTGAAGGAATCCCTTGACTATATCAATTGCTCTTTTTGAAAATCCCGTTACTTTTTTGTACTCGCCGCTAGTGGCTCGCATATCAGTATTTGGCGTCAGCGGTTATAAATCGGTAATCGCTACTTATTCTCTGTGTAAAATAAACACAGAGGCACAGTGCTGTGGGAACTATAAAAGATATCGTTTGCCTCCCCGGATTTATACTATAACAACACGGAAAACCCCTTTTGAGAGTCTCTACCGAAAACCACTCCTATGAAGCCAGCAGTAAAAATCCTCATCTCGCCAATTACGAGAAATGTTTCCGATCCATAAATTGCAAAAGGGTGGAACAAAACAAGTCAATCCAGTTCACAGTATTTTTCTATAACCAATTATAATAACGGGAGACAACATCGCACGAAATGTTACACAGTTAACTGTTTATAACCACGTATGTCAGTAGCCTGTATATAGAGACTTGAAAATGTGTACTAATGTGATTGATGCCGAGAGAGAGAGTGTGAGTCTGAATGTGCGTGTGTTTGGGAGAGAGGGGGGGCATTAGGGGGGCAGGGGAGGGTTATATTTACGCAGTTCCGCCTTAAGCTGACCGGGCAGCGAATCCTCAGGCGGTAACGCGACTCCAGCGTTGCCGACGGGGGCAGGGCTATGGTTTAGTGCGGTGCCGCTACAACCCGGACCCAGACTGGGAAACGCCACGGCCGGTGAGGTAGGGGGTGGATGTAGCCAAGAGAAGGAACACCATCATCGACAGACGGGCTCGCATGCTTCCCAACAAAGAGAGACCAAATCCGGTCGCGAATCCGTAGCCTCTAACTTGGCAAAATGAGCTGACGATTATTTTTATATGTATTTTTATACGGCATTTTTTATTTGCTCATCCTGGCTGGGGTATGTGATTTTTTTCATCTAATAATAAAGGTGCATTGACATCTATGTGTGCGTCGCCTCCGTCCGCACCGTCAGTCTCATTTTAAGGTTTCCCGTTGCAGGGAAGGATCCGCAATAAGGCGTAGACACCACTTAAAGCTGTTATTTGCGAAAGGTAACTAAGAAGTTGATTTCTGGGTTTTACGGGCCCTGTTGTGTTTTTTTTGTACCGGATCAAAATGATGAACTCGATACTTTTCGCCGATGCGCTGTCAGCGGCCACGATGCCCGGCAACGCGGCGCCCACTTCTGGCTCGGGCGCGATGACTAGCGTGCTGCGGAATGACCTGGGCTCCAACATCCACGTCCTGAAGACGCTGAATCTCCGCTTTCGCTGCTTCCTGGCCAAAGTCCACGAACTGGAACGCAGAAACAAACTGCTGGAGAACCAGCTCCAGCAAGCCTTGCAGAAGTCCCGCTACAGTGCGCTGTACAGCCGTGATGCGGCGGTCCAGGCGGACCTCGCCCCGGCAGAGCCGCAATTCCAGGGACATTTCCGTCATTCCAGGTTGCCGGGTACCATCTGGAGCTTCACCCACGTGAGGCGACACGGGGAGCGCTTGGAGACCCTTCAGGGCCCGGGGGTAACTTGGACGCACCCGGACGGGGTCGGGGTCCAAATCGACACCATCACGCCAGAAATACGGGCGTTGTACAACGTGCTGGCCAAAGTCAAGAGAGAAAGAGACGAGTACAGGAGAAAGTAAGTGATGCTGACCCTGGATCCCACGTCTTTTTACGCGTGTCGAGTCATTCCAGAGTAAAACTAAAATGATTTTGAAAGATTGAATGGTCCAAACAGTTAATGTGGGTAGAAAACTTAAGTACTCGGAGTTCGTGGTAAATTCTGCTGTGAAGATGCGCGGAATGTCTGCCTGCAAAAAGTTTCCGTTTAAACTTGAGTATGGAGATAATATTATATTTTGTATTAACAGCAGTCCCCCCCCCCCAAGAAGAAAATTAAAGCAAATTATTGCACATGACATTGGCACATGACCGATTTTCTGTTTTTAGAGTTTCAGGCCGTTATTACTGATGTAGAACTTTTGCTGATATAAACCATATTGGCCCATTAGTAATGCCGTTTAATGGTGCCCCGTTGTAGGATATAGTCTGATATTTGCAGGATTTTTGGTTCATAAAGACTTCTCAAGACCTACCGTCTTTCACGCATTTCCCCTGCATTTTCAGATTTCACTTCAGATTTCACTTGACATGTCACTATTAACATGTTATACTTTGTTATTTAAAGTAAGAGTCGTTTATTGTTTTTACGAATGATTTTTGTGCATTAGTCCTTTCATTTGGACTTGAATACAGTGGATTCTGTGTTCGGGTTCATTTCAGATTGCAGCTTTTATTTTAAAAGCAAAAAAATAGTATTTCAAACATTCTTTTGATCGACCTTTATGCAACTTACAGCGTAAAACGTGATTTGGGAGCATAATTTGGCCAATATGCGGTGCACATTAGGATATTTTACAAAAGGCATCACCGACTTAGCAGAATATACTAGAAATTTCAGAAAAACACTGAAATGAGGTTTGACTTACCCCAATTCCTCACACACAGTTACCTGGTCGGACGGCAGGTAGAGCTGATGTCTGCAGTGTTGGTGAGCATTTTCCCAGCAGTCTCATGTTGATTTAAGCTAACATTTGGCCTGAAGGTTTACTTTTTCTCAGAAAATGGTTTGTGATTAATAGACACCAGAAAAATGGAAGGCTTGTGTGAAATTGTGGGTGAAGACTGTGACCCAGAAAAAAGGTGAATTACTTTGGTTGGGTTAGCAGTCAAGGAACTGGCCCTGGGGCCAGAAGGTTTCTAACCATGGGTGGATGTCACGGTCTTGTGAGCTTGAGCACCACCTGAAGTTCAGTGAAAGTCATGCAAAGCCATCAAGATAGGATTCAGTGTCAAGAAAGGTACTCTCTGAAAACACGCTGGGTAATTTAAAGTTATAAATTAAAAAAAAAAAAAAATAGACAATTGCTGAATAGACTAAGTATGACTGGCACACTTATTAATAGCCTGAGAGTGGACTGAGGAATTGTTTAACTGGTAACCAATAAACTTCCTGCCCGCAGGTGCTGTGGTGGGTGATTTCAGTTGGCATCCAGTTCAGGATGCTTGATGCCTTGTGCACTATACTGTTTCAGGTTTCAGGGTCACAGTGCCTCTGTACTGGAGTGGATAAGTGCTTCACTAATGATTGATAGATCATGCCACCTCTCTTTAACATGTTCCTAACTGTGAGTAGGTTGCGTTCTTACCAATCTCAGTCATTGAATTAATGGGGTTAAACATCCACACAGGAGAAATGACTTTATTAACGTGTGGCTGCATGTCTGACTATTTTCTTTTTCCATAAGGAAATACAGCACCTGTTACTATGGCGATTCTCCTCTTACCAATGGCTGGTGTTCAGCTACATGCGTGATTTGGGTGAAAATATGGCTGACAGTAAACCCATTTTCGTCTGTGCAAGACATCCTGGCGTATAAATTTCAGGGTCATATTCAGTCCTGGTAGATCAGTTAGGGCTGTAGTTGTAATTGTGATTGGAAAAAAGTCTCTGTAAAATATGTGCATTTAAATAACAACATTTATCTGAAATTCTGAATAAGTGCAATTCATATTTTTTTAATTTTATAATATACCGTGTCAGTTGTATACCTCGCTGCATGGTACAGCAGCATGAACCAGTCACCCCCCTACCACCAGTCTACAAGTAAACATCCTGAACTATCACACTCAGTGCACATGACATTTGAACCGCACCTAAGAGGGTGGAGCTAGGCATGTGATGCTAACTAGTCAGAACAAATATTTGAGCCTAAAGAGCCTTACAGACTCTGAGTTATGGAGAAATTCGCATCGTGATAGCAGAAATTCAGAGGTTTTTTTCCTGTAGTGTGATCGTTCCAGATGGAAGATTTTGGTTTGATGTTTTTTTTTCCATGGATCTTTATCTTAAATCCTGTGAAAGTGCGCTGTTTACCTCTCTGCCCCTTAACGAAGAAGCATCGCGCCCTGTTTTTCTGCTCCTATTTTTATTAAAATGTACCCGTTTGCCTGTTATCACTCTCTGCAGACTCTGCACACGCAGCAGTAGCGGTTGGCGTGAGAATTGTTGACGTGCCTGGATTGGCATATCCACTTTAGGTGCTGTTCATCCATTGTTTTGTCTGTCAGTGCAGCTGGTCTTACAAGCCAGATGGATCAATCAGGGACCGTATGGGAAGCAGTGGATATATGTTTTTTTGTGTCTCTTGTCGTGGTTTATGCCCGAGCTTAGCTCCTTGGAGGGGTGCGGGAGCACAGCTTTATGGAGGGGGCAGGTTGAATCAGGGAGCAAAATCCTTCCTATCCTGCCCCCCTGCTCATTGCTGGAGGACCTCTCTCTGGCATGGAGTAAAAGTTTCAGGCCTGATTTTTTTTTTTTTGCGGGGGGGGATGGGGCAATTCACTGGAAAACCGCTACTTTGTGCAGGGGGATACAGTGAGAGGTCTGCAGCAGGAATGCAGTGCAGTGGAGGACAGCGTTGGCACAGACTCACAGATACACAGCCATGTGAAGTCACTGGAGTGTGAATGCAGAGGCTCTGCAATCAGGCCTACTGCCAGAAGGAAGTGCGCTCACTGCAACCGCTATCACAGATCATGCCTTTTTATCGGCGGGGAGGAAACCTTTTGACTGGTGGCTTTCATTTGAATTTTTGACTGGCTGTGTGTCATGTGCGAGACATTGGGCCCTAGGGTGCCTCACAGCCCAAGTCTGTCTCCCTCATCCTGAACAGAGGAATCCGCGGTCCGTTCTGTGAAGACCGTTTCAGTGACCACACCGGCACCTCATGGCTGTGTCACGGCCACGTCACATCCCATAATGGCTAGCGGGGTCTGGCGGCCAGATTTGTCATACACTGCTGCTTCCTCATGACTTCACCAAAAAGACCCCCCACTCAGATCAGAACTCTGGCCCTGATTTTCGAAACACTGGCCTTCTTTATTTCTCTTCATTCAGCAGCCCAGTTTGAGAGAAGAGGAAAATGAAGCATTCCTGACTACCACTTTAATACTCTTTAGTATCTTACTGCCTGTGTTTCCAAAGTCCTGGCTAAATTACCTACTTTCCAAACAAGAATCTTTTGTGTCAGGCTGTGTGATCGTGTTTGTTTTTATTTTTTTTAGAACATTGCAGCTCAATTGAAGGCTCCATTAAATTAGCCATAACAGAGCAGTTATTCAGCTGAATGGAGTTTAATTTGTCATTTTACAAATGACCTTTCTGAATCCCTAGGGCGAGCCAGTAATTATAAACAAATTAGCTGTTTATTAATACCAAAATTGCAGCAACGCTTTGGATATGTTGGAAGGAAGAATGCTGTTTAGTACAAAGTAGTGAAAGCGAGAGATCAAAGGGAATGTGTTTGGGAAAGACACACTGAAAATCTCTGCTAAGCAGTGACATTCCGCCGGCTCTGATCGAACCCAGTTATTTAGGACCATGGCTATCAGTGAGTGGCTGGATGCCCTTGTCTCCAGCCCTGGTGGCCATTAAAACCTGTCTACATCTCCTGAGAGCATCTGTTCGTGACGGGTGACTTGTGCTCAGAGGAATTTGAGCAGTGTAGACCCCTGTAATCAGTTATTATTACCAATGTTCTGTCATGTAAGTACCATTTTTATTACAAATGATTTTTCTGCAGTTCTGTAACCTCACATACTTTTTCTCTGGTGTTCCTAGCCCCCCCCCGCTTCTGTAGACATTGTAAAGAGGCAGGAAATTTATACAAAGAATGATGTGTTTTAGAATAAAAAACAATGTAGGGGAATTTTAATAACGAATCAGGAAGTGAAATGGTCTGCATTCGGTGGGGGCAGGGCGGGAAGTACCCAAACCACAGCCCAGTCCAGTCCTAATGGTTACTCTCTGTGTTTCTGAATTTTAAGTAAACCGTGGACAAGTGTGGTGGAAATGAAAACAAAATCGTGCTGCCACAGAAAACTGAATTGTCTGTTGCTTTAAGAGCAAAGGGACTGTGGCAGGTTTTGATCGGGGGTTGGTCTCCATTTGGCACAGCTGGTCATGGTAAGAAGATGGAGCACAAAAATAGCAGCCTGGACAGCTGGTATTGGGTGCAGAAGTTACCACCGGCGTAACCCCTCACACTGCTGATATTGTATTTTCTCATAGCAGCTCCTCATCAAAGATCTGCCTGTGTTTAATTTTGTGAGGTCATGCTAGGAGATTGGTGTTCGTAGATTTAAATGGATTCTGTTGTGTTTCTTTGTCATAAGCATAAACATGTGCTTACGAATGTCAAGGTTCTGGTCTCACCCTGTCCCTTCTCGTGTCTGGGTCACACTGACAAGCCTGGCCTCAGCCCTGAAATATCTCCTCTCCTCCTCTTACCTGCTCTGTCATCTGTTCCTCCACTTTTCTATCCATTCAGTCCACCGTTCTCTGGACTCCATAGTCCATTCACAAACTTCTCCCTCTCTCTGCTCCTTGATTTTCCCCTTTCCCTCTCTCCATTTCTTTTCATTCAGTCTCTTTTCTCCACACCTCTGTTTATTCTCTTTTCTCTCCCTCCACTCCTCCACGTATTCACCCATTGTTCCCAGTCTCTGCCTGAATGAAAAGATCCAGAGCCAGAATCAGAAGTGGCTTAGAGGAACCTCTGACGTTATGCTTAGCTTGAGCCTTGAACAGTGACAGACTAGTTTTACATATACATACTAATTAGCAGAGGTGTATTGCTCAGGTCCCTGATCAGGATTTTGTTTCAACCAACCAGGTAAGTACTCTGTGATGGTCAGTCTTTATACTCACCTGATTGGTTAAAATAAATTCTTGTCTGTATTTTTACTTTCTGGACTTGAACAGTCCACCTCTGCTAGTTACCTGTTTCTGGTTAATCTGGGAGTAACATCACTAATTTTTACTTTGGGATCAAGAAAGTCCGAATTTATTTATCGCTAAACCTCATGATCCCAATGTAAAAGTCACCTTTCATGGACAATTTTTGGCAGTAGAAGCATGTCAGTCCTATGTGGGTGATCTGCAGCTGTCCCTGGTCAGCTTGGGAGGGCTCCAGCCACACTTCTTGGCCCTTCACCCCCCCCCCGGCATTTTTGCACCCTTTTACATTTCCCCTTTCCTTTGTACACTCTCTCATATTTGCTGCACTTCTTGCCTGTTTTGTCTCCTCCCTGGAGAAAAGTGCTCGTCTGGGTGTGTTTGTGGTGGGAGGGGCCCGGAAGGGGGGTGTTCCCATTTCGATTTCTGTGGTTTTTTCTTGTCACGGGACCTCACGTCAGACACTTTCGGTGACAGATGGCATCTTTCTGCCCCCCAAATAATAAGGACCCTCCAGGTAATAAGGTAATTCTTCATAAATCCCTTTAATTTCTGTAGTGCAGTTGGGTTTGGTTTTCTTCTGGTTTACAAATAAATGCAGTGATCCCTGAGCCATAAGTGCTGGTTCACACAAATCTTTTAAGGCCTACTTTGCCTGTTAAGTATTTAATGATCTCTTTATGTAACTCTTGTTGATTGTTGTGTAATCCTGTCGGCGGCTTTCCTGTGCTACCTCTCAATTTAATGCCCAGGCGTGCTCCTACCCAAAGTCACAGTCAGGTGGTTTAAGGGTTAGGAAACCCTGTGTGGTGACCACGACCCCCCCCCCCCCCCCCCCCCCCCCCC
>JAODJW010000127.1:22614407-22624528 GCA_026777045.1 Hyperopisus bebe | reverse complement strand
CACAGTCCAAAGACATGCTGAGGCTGATTGGAGTTCCTAAATTGCCCATAGGTGTGCATGTGTGAGTGAATGGTGTGCAAGTGTGCCCTGTGATGGGCTGGCCCCCCCATCCAGGGTTGTTCCCTGCCTCATGCCCATTCCTTCTACGATAGGCTCTGGACCCCCCATGACCCAGGAGGATAAGCAGGTTGGAAAATGGATGGATAATCATGTCTTGCTAAAAAAATACAGGATAATTTGGTGTTGCCCAGACCTCTCTGAGGTATTTTAGAGCAGCTGCCATTGTGCATGGATATCTTGTCCACAATCTTCATTTCTCAGAATAGAGAACCACAGATCTTCTCATTCATTTGATTATGTGAACACAAGTTAGACAAATTAAAGGTAAAAAAACTAATGACTATTACTTCCTGAATAAAAAACAATTTATTATTAAAAAGAATTCCATACATCCTTGATGTCTCTGACACACTTGATTTAACATATGAAGATCCTGTCTGTGGCACCATTTTTTGAGTACTTTGAGAACCTCATGTGTAGAACCTCATGTGTGGAACCTTATGTGTGGAACCTCATGTGTGGTTATAAACATGATCTCAGGCACTTCCTCAGTTTCAAACAGAGCTGTGTGAACAAGTCTCACTCTCCCTAAGGTGGGTTTTATTCCAGCCAACACCAAGGAGTCTGGATTGGACTAAGGCACACCCAACTACACATGGAACAGATGATGTCTGTGTGTGCAACACAAAATGTGATGTTCACTGTATAAACAATCGGTCTAATCAATGTCAGTGTCAATGCCAATGTCACCATTTCTTGCGTCTGAGTTGTCGTTTCACCCTCGGACAAACACCCATTCCTCATGTAGTGAATGTTTAATGGCTTTGCATGGCATGTTCAGGCGATTTATAGCATGTCAGTGATATCTACAACAGTCAAAAAAAGGGACTGGTAGAAACAGTAAAAATGTTTCATAAATGATATACCATGCAAATAATATATATAGGTAAAAATAAAAACCTTTTCAAAAGGCAATTTGTGCAAAATGTATAGTTAAAATATCGATATTATACAAAATAAAAGGACACTAAGTCTGGTAAGAGCAGAAGTTACAGAGGTGCAGAGTGAAATACTTGAAGAAATAAAATCAAACCTGATTCACTGAGAATGTCCTTAGAAGGATATTCACTGAGAAGCTCCCTGATTGGAGATGGTCTTCCATGGCAGACTGTCCATTCATCTGCCACGGCCTCCACAGAGTTCCCTGACATTGCTGGTGTGACTGTGATGAACCTGCAGCAGAATTTGATATGATCTTGGTTGCTGCAGTTTTCTGGAAGGTCGTCCCTTGGTCTGTAGAGAAACTCCTCATGGCCACTTGCTCAGATGGTTGCTGAGGGACGTGTAGAGACAGGTAGCTGAAGGTCTCCTGTAGACAATTGCTGAAGCCCTTCTTGCAGCTTGGGTTGGAGTTACACTTGGCTTTCTCTTTCAGGAAATGAAAAGTACGGCTACAAGATGTCAGCCTCTTCCAGCTTCAAGCTGGGCTTCATTTCTTTCATTTGTTGGCATAATAATGTTTTCAGTTTGTCGATGCTGGCACGATCTCGTCCAGTTTTCTCTACAATTGGCTTGCGCTGATAAAAGACGAGAATAATTAGCCTATACATAGAAGAGGATTTGGAATGAAAAGCTGTACAATAGATAAATTTGATATTGGAACATAATTCCTTACTCTCCTCTCTCTGAAGAGCTGTCGGCGGCATTTTGCAGGCGCTGATTGTCTGACAGTCTTACGACGTCAAAGTCCGATAAATAAGGAGACTGTATGGGTTGCAGTTGTTCCGGGCAATTCGGTTTCCCTATGTTTCCCCTAATATTAAAGCAAAGAGGTATGTGGAATGTCTGAAAATCACTCAGGTACATTGTTACATGTGAACACTGTATTGTTATTAGTACCGATCGAGGCCCAGAGTTGCTGTATACCTGTTTTAACAGGAGGGAATCAAATATCCTGGATGTCAGGAAATAATGTTTCTCCTAATATTTAGGCAAATATGTATGTGAGATGTCTGAAAATCACTCAGGTACATTATTACATGTGAATACAGTAGATCGTCACGCATAATATAGTCGTATAAGCAATACTATACAGTCTTTATCAAGAAATATCTCTATCCAGCGATTTAAATACTTTCATTCATTATCTGTAAAAACAAAAAACATCGAAAAGGCATGTGATGTTTTAAAATATATGGCTTGTTTACCTCAATAGCTTCTTAAAAAAACATGAAAACAGCAGCGAAACCGTGTACAAATCAGCGCGCGACAGAGGAAACATAGGGAAACTGAATTGCCCGGAACACCGTATTTATAAGCGGTTTCAGCATAAGGGGGTAAAACTCCAAAAGAATTTACGTCAATAAGAGCCAATAAGCTGTCAGGTACAGCGGCGTCAGAAGCATTTTGAATGTGTGTGTGACTGTGGGGGGGACACACTGGCTTAAAACTAATATTTTATGTTAAACGTGGTCCAAACGATCGAATAATTATGAAATGTGAGGGGGACACGGCCCATCAGATTCAATGGCGGCGACGCCTATGGTCAGGTACGATAAATAACAGAAAAAAGACGCTTTAATAGCACCAGAAGTGTGACCCGATGCACGTGTGACACACCGGGTGGTAAAGAGACACCAGCATCCCTTTTACCTGGGAAAATCGTCACACGTGTGAAAATCAGAAACTGTAAAAGCTTTTTGGATACCGTAGCACTGCGGATAGCAGCTGAATATTTTACTGACGGGATGTTTCTGCAGACACGCTCCCTCTCCTCCTCTGTCACTATGGGGAAGTCAGTCTTCGACCTAATACTCCCATTCAATTTAGCTGCCCGTCGTTTTGATAATGTCTACTAGAAGGACTGATCACCCTGAGATATCACTACTTGAGATATGATACGAAACGTGATTCTAAAAAAATATAAAGAAGTGACTGACATTAATTAAACCATCATTAAACTGATGTTAGGGTGTTCACGCAGGAATTCTGTTCCGTATTGCATAGACAATAACGGGAAAGCGGAACAATTTGATGGCAGTAATAAAAACAACAGACAGCCAGCGCAGGCTGTATAAGTTGCCCGTGGGAAGCTAATCGGTAAGCCCTAGCACCTCATCCAAACATCCATCCTCTATACATGCACGATGCGTGTCTTATGCAAGGTCGTCGGGGTGCAGATCATATCCTGCAAGCTATACACACTCGCGCACACACACACACATTTTCTAACAGCACGAAAATAAGAGCAAAATATAGCGTTTTTGCTTTACATTCCTATAAGGATGCTTTATGGCCATTTCAATTTTCACTCGACTTTTCATATCTGCTTGAAAAGTGCAGCCCTTTGTAATCGTTTTACTCCGCAGGTAGGGGGCAAACAGGTGCACGCGCCGCGCCATCCGCGCGGGTCTCACTGCGCAGGAACTTCGTTTCCCGGACGTCACTCCGCGAAATCGGGCTCCCCCCTCGCTTTCCGAGTCGCTCAACATGGCGGATTGCAGCCAGACTGGGAGCGGCCGCCACAGCATGGACAAAAGCATTACCCTCCCACCCGACGAGATCTTTCGCAACCTGGAGAATGCCAAGAGGTTCGCAATAGATATAGGTACCAGCCTGCGGGGGGGACTTACGCTCCTCTTCCTTCTGCGTGTTGTGATCTTACCCACTTGTAGCTGTTGTTTGTACTGTGCAGAGAAGGGTGTTCGGTCGAAGCAAGGACTCGATGACATACCCCAAAGAGGCAATCGCGTCGTTTTTATATGATTTGTTTAAAAATGGCTCTGCTGTCAGCTTCAAATGTGTCCCTTCAGAGATCTGCAGGAATGTTTACTGAAGCGAAAGCGGCACGAGCGGTGCGCGCGGAGCCGATGTTATACCTATTTATCAGGCGTCCGGTTTGTTTTTACTTTGCACCGCAGTATCATGCTTTGCCATACTGTACATCATGAGCCTTTCTAATACTGTGCTGTATACATTTATTATAATTAGTGCTTTTAATTACCGACATACTTGTTATAACGCCACCGGGTGGCGTTTTAGATGTTATATTGTACGAAGCATTACGGTTAGGCCTGTATTTTGATTAATCGGTTTTTGTTTGCTTTCAAAAGTCGTGTCCAAAAAAGTTACATGTTAACTCGTGTTTCTGACCATCGTGGATATAATGCAAGATCTAAATACAATAAATAAAATATTGCGTTTCCCTTTTAACAAATTTAAGTCGAAGGGCAGACTAGGAATCATATAAGAAAAGTTAACGTAAAGATTACGTTGTATACGTTATATACGTTGTATGGTACGTTATTCGAGTACTCTAATTGCGTACCGCGTTATATGTTTAAGTTTTACACAAGGACGTGTAGCCCAGCAAGAGTCGGGTCACCTTTGAAATTTAGTTCAGCTCCACGCATTTTGCGAAGCCTGTAGTCTGTCTCCCATTAAACTTAACACTAGAAGGTGGCAGCTTATCGTATCTGCAAACCTTGGCCTGGTGTGGGTGATATGGGCCGAAATATTTTACATGCAGCAAGTTTTTCAACGCACTATGAACGAAGCTTAGTGTTAGTAAGAATAAAAGTGTTAAAATGGTTGTGGCATGAATTGTCTATGGTTTCCTCTCTGTCCTCTTTAAAATCGAATTTTTTAAACCATAATAAGTTTGGTGCCGCGATGCCAATAAAGATTTCTGTCTCAACAGGTGGGTCGTTGACAAAACTTGCCTATTACTCCACAGTCCAGCACAAAGTGGCCAAAGTGCGATCCTTCGACCATACTGCAAAAGTAAGTTACCTGTCTTGATTTCTTTTGTTCTATGGAGTTGCAGTAGTTACTGTAAATTATTTCCTCTTACACCAAGAGATTTAACTGTCAAATATTAGTCATTCCGTGGCAAGCAACAGTACAGATTTGCTGTAGGGTCTTGTTTACAACCAGAAATGTTTATTAGCCGGCATTAATGGTATCAGAAAAACCAACATCTTTTGGTATCTGCCTTACATGGGCTGTTTGTAGTGCAGTAGGTTAGGACTCTGTACCTGTTATCAGAATGTTGTTTGTTTAAATCCTGTGGTTGGTAGAGTGGTTTAGTTGTTGGACCAATGCGCTAAACCCTTCATTCCCAGTCGCTCCAGGGACTGACTGACTCCCCTTTCTCCGTTGTGTTTCACTTTAGATAAAAGCATTTGGTAAATGTAAAACATAATTTTACTCTTGATGGAAAGTCACTAATCCATGCTGTCCCTGTGACTGCCTCCCATCCAGACTGAAATGGTCACTTTGAAAATTATGGATTTCACAGCCAGATCGTTCTCTGACTTGTTTTCTCTTCAGTTCTTAGCCTTCTGTGGTTATTGCAGTTCTGGGTTGAGGTTTGTTTTTGGGATGTTCTTCCCTCCCTCCCTCCCTACCTACCCAGCCACATACAGTCCACCTTAAACTTGACTCCTTACCAGATAATAAGACCGAAAACAAAAAGCCACCAATGGAATATGGATCTCCTGCATGCAGGTCCTCTGACACCACCTCCCACTTCACCCTACAGGAGGTGGACGGGGACCCCCTATATGAGATCTCTGTGCAGGAGGAAATCACTGCCCGCCTTCACTTCATCAAGTTTGAGAATGCTTACATCGAGACCTGCCTGGACTTCATCAAAGACCACCTGGTCAACACTGAGACCAAGGTCATCAAGGCCACGGGCGGAGGTGCATACAAGTTTAAGGACCTCATCGAGAAGAAGCTGAAGCTCAAGTGAGCATCCTAGAGCTGTATGGGGGGGTGGCTCTCTGAGGAAAAAGTGCTTTTCCAGGATTCCGTGTCTCATCCTTCTAATCCCATATGCAGAGCATTTAATCCTGCAAGTTGCATTCTCAGCAGAGATTCTGATATTTTGAACCATAAACCTTAAAATGACAGTAGTTGGTGTGTTCTTGATTTTTTTTTATGTTTGTATAGTCCTGTGTTTGGAGAAAAGTTGAGCTAGCAGAAAATGCCCTCGAAGAATTTCACCCAACCCCAGAACAAACTGCACCACAACTTACCCCCTCTATATGTCTGTCTCTGACCCAGGGTGGACAAGGAAGATGAGATGTCCTGTCTTATCAAGGGCTGTAACTTTGTTTTGAAGAACATCCCCCACGAGGCCTTTGTGTATGCCAAGCATGCGGATTCCGAGTTCCGCTTCCAGAACACGCACCCGGACATCTTCCCCTATTTGCTTATCAACATTGGATCTGGCGTATCCATAGTTAAGGTAATGTCTGAGATCCATATGACTTGGCTCGCCTCTTTTTGCGTTCTTTCCCGGCTGCTCTGTAAAAATAAACAAAAAAAAAAAAAATGTTTTTTCGACCAAGGTTGAGTCCGAGGACAAGTTTGAACGGATTGGTGGAAGTTCAATTGGAGGTGGTACATTCTGGGGTCTGGGTGCTCTGCTCACCAAGACAAAGGTATGTATATGTGAGCTCAATGATTGCTGCATTTTATATGATTCTGTATTAATCAACTGATTTTATACAAGTCTTTACTCCTTTTCTATGCGGGCATTTTGCTGTCTTGTACTAGGCCTTATGAATTTTCTTATCAATACCTACTGTCGATCGCATTTATATTTAAATTGTTTAAGTGTATTCATGTATGTGAAACACACGAGTGAACATGTTATTTTTATCTGGGCGCCATTTTTATCCCACATACTTGAAACGTAAACTCAAAACCTGTGGGGAATTGACAAGTGATGTAGTCCCCAAAGTGACTCCTTTAAATATAGGGAGCTTGACTGCATCAGTACGTGTCCTGATCACATTGCCTTGCGGTGCCAGTGTCGTCATATCCGAGCAAGTTATCTTTCCTCTTTGTCCTACTTTCAGAGGTTTGATGAGCTGCTTCAGCTGGCCTCCAGGGGGCAGCACACAAGTGTTGACATGCTTGTGAAGGACATATACGGGGGGGCTTACGGTTCCTTGGGCTTGACGGGGGACCTCATCGCTAGCAGTTTTGGTAAATCTGCTACAGCTGACAAAGGTATCTAGCACATTCGTGGAAAATGTCCTTAATTTCAGTGCGGTTGTTTTTTGTTCCTAATCGTGCAGCCAGTTTTGTTACAGCAGGCAGAGAAGCACCTTTTACCTGCTATGAGAGGCATTGTCTGCTTCACGGTGTTATTTTTGGAAAAACCGTAACGTTGGCTCCCTGCCAGCAGTGTCCCAGCGACACGCTGGATTTAGCTGCATGTGTTGTTGACCCCATGCAGTGTTTCAAAGTTATCAGAGAGATTTAGGCCATAGTGCTCAGGGTTCAACTGCAAGCCCCGATTTGGCAGGAGCTCGAACCGCTAATTGCTCCTCCAGATGGCTGTCTGTCTTCATCAGCCGAGATCCATCATTCTCCACGTGGCCCTTTCGGGTCCCCTGCCTTGAGAGCTGGTTCTGATCGTGGCCCTACGACCGTCACCCGGCCCGCGTCCACAAGGCCTCACGTCTGCGTCTTGCGTTTGGCGGATGCTTTTCAGTGCATCATCTGATCGAGGTGGATGATGCGTAAGAAGCATATTCAGGTGCTGGGGCACCAGCTTAAATACAGGGGCTTCCACATTACAAGATAGCTGCGTGGAAAGGAACTCTGCAGACTATGGTCGGCTCTCGTTCCAGAGTTTTCCAAGGAGGACATGGCGAAGAGTCTTCTGCACATGATTAGCAACGACATCGGGCAGCTGGCTTGCCTGTACGCCCGGCTGCACAACCTCACCCGGGTGTACTTCGGTGGTTTTTTCATCCGCGGCCACCCTGTCACCATGCACACCATCACCTACAGCATCAACTTCTTCACTAAGGTGACGTGCCCTCCAGTCCCTGGCCGCCGCCTCTGAACCTTCCGTGACATTTATTTTCAGCTTGAAACCCACCTTAAGTATTTGAGCCTGATTGACTGCAGTTTTCACCAGCTAATCAATATCTAGTTAAACTGTTTTAATTAGGCACCATCAGGGAGGTTCCAGTTTTATTGTTGGACACGGAAATAAAACACCGAGGTGTAAGTACCGTGCAGCGGTTCTGCGTGTCAGTCCAGCTGCTCTGTGGAGGCTTGGCTGTCAGGTTTTATTTGCAGAACCTCGTAGGATCGATGTTAAATTCGGCAGCGTGTGCATGGTTTTGTCTGGCTGTAGGCTGTGCACCTGCTGGCGCAGATGGGATGTCTGTGTTACCAGATCTCCCTCTTGAAACTATAGGATTATCATAGCACTTCTGACTTCATTATTCAGGTGGATTTCATGTATGTCGGACAGCGTTGTTATGTAAGATGTCCCTCACGGATGATTGTGTCGCTTTCTAGGGGGAGGTGCAGGCTCTCTTTCTGAGACACGAGGGCTACCTCGGAGCCATCGGGGCCTTCCTCAAAGGGGCAGAGGAAGACAGTAAGGATCAGTGTCTCTATTTCACTCCCCTTTCCCGACAGCTTCTTCTTCTCCATGGAGACAGTTAGCGAAATGTGAAAATATAGCCTTTTCCAACAACCCAATTAAATTCTGATCTGCTTGAATGAATATGTAGAACTTCCAGGAAATGTGCTGGCAGAAAGACTTCGATTAAGACTTTTACAGGAATTTTTGATATTGCTTGATATTTATAGTTATTCCTTTATTAGAATGCTTTCAGTGATTTAATATACTTGCTAGTTAATAACTGGTCACTTCAGCCAGAAAGGTTTTCACTGTAGTTAAATTCAGCTTATTTTAAGTGGATCACAGCTTTTTCTGTGATCTTTGTTCCTTTTTTTTTTTTTTAATAACCTGGTTTCTGATTGCTCATGCGACGGGTTCCACAATGTCTCTTCCATGTGACGTGGGGGATGTTCACATGTGGGTTTGTGTGTGTGACGGCCCTGTGCCATGTCCCCCTGCAGACCCCAACCAGTACAGCTGGGGGGAGAACTATGCAGGGAGCTCCGGCCTGATGAGTGTCTCCCCCGACTTGAACCCCATGCAGCGGGTGCGCAGCGGAACGGTGAGTCCTTCCTCCTTGTCACCAGCAGGGGGAGCTCTCCACTTCTTGGCACACCAGCAATATTTTTTATTTATGGGTAAATACGTTTTACGGTCCGAAAAGCCTTTCACTGCACATGCCCATCTCCTGTTGTTTTTATCATTTGCTTAAATTACATTTGACAGCATCGGTGTAGAATTCACAATTATCTTTTAAAACGAAACTAAATGGTGCAGATATCTGTCCATAATGTCTTTCTTTTGCTTCTTTTCCATATCTTCCATGTTCTTCCTCTGTTTCTTTAACCTTCCCCTTCAGTTCTCCGTAAGTACCCTCCCCCCACCCCCCCCCCCCTGCTCCCAGTACTATGTTTGCCATGTTTGACGCTTGAGAAACTGCATCTCCTCACGCTTCAGGAGCCTGTGAAACACCAGCTGTGTTTAAAGCCGTCTAGCACCCTTCTTGCAGATGCCTCCATACACATGTCTGCAGATACTCAGCTCCCTACTGGCAAACAACTGAAAACCTCTGTGTTACTTTTGTAAAGTTACTTCTGTCATTCACATCACTTAAAGCATTTAACGCATGCGTGTTTCAACGTCTGTCGCAATAGATGCTGCCCTGCCTGATTCATCATATGAACAGGACCGTGAGGCGGATATTTCAGATCCAGAAAAATAAAATCCGGACCAAGACTTCGTTTCAACCAACCAGTTGAGGATAAAGAGTCAGAGTAAGATGAAGATACAGAGTACTCACCTGGTTGGTTGAAACAAAATCTTGGTCTGGATTTTTACTTTCTGGACCTGGAATGTCCAACACTGTCCCCGAGACATTGGGTTTGAGGCTCAGAATAAGATGTTTATTGGAGATGGGGTGCCCCTTTAGTTTTTACAAAATACATGTGGTCAAAGCAGTGAGGGCGGGGGGGGAAATGTAGCTCTTTTAATGAGAAAGAAAACTAGACTCCGGAGGGCCGGGTGGACCGAAGTGGCCGTACTTGTGTGCCACTCGTCTGCTCCATCGTTTGTTAGTAGCTAGCTGAATATCTCGGGGGGGGGGGGGGGGGGGGGGGCCTGC
>JAODJW010000127.1:22596429-22609770 GCA_026777045.1 Hyperopisus bebe | reverse complement strand
TTTGTCTCCCCCCCCCCCCCCCCACAGGTTGTGCTGGCTAGCAACTCAGGGCCGGCATTGAATGATGTGACCAACAGTGAATTGCAGATCCTGACAGAAAGGATTGCTGCAATGGATCCGGTCATTCAGTGGGTATTCAGCCTCTGTTAATGCGCAACATTTAAATACTGCTATGTATGGTAAATCATCACAGGCATGTCTGATTTCTCTCTTGGCCACAAGGGGGGGCTCCCTTAATAGCGTATAATTTTAGCACAATCCTGCCTACAAGAATTTATCTAGGTTCTGGCGATCGCCTGTAATCACATGCTTCATTCTGTGAAGTGTTCTGCTTCATTTATATTGAACCAGCCATCTTTTTCCTAGGGCTGCGATCAAGGAAGACAGATTAACACTCGTTCAGAGTGGCTCTAGCTCACCCTGTTTAGATCTGAGGTAAGTGCTTCCAAGGAATAATGCCGGATTTATAGTGTCTAAATGAAGTATATCCAGAACTCAGACTTATTCAATATTACATTCAGTGCTCATTGAAGGTCTTAATTCTATAAAAATGTAAATTGACTGCTTTCATAACAAGTCCTTTGACAAGCAATATTTAACATTTTAACATGTTCCGCATAGACTTTCTTTTAGGTGTTTGTTTTACTTGTATACATTGCATTAGAAAGAAGTTTTATTTGTAAACAAAGTAATGATTTTTATTAAAATCCAATAAATTTTCAATATTTGTTCTTAATTATGCAAGCATCCCAGGTTGTTGTTGTGAGCACTCTAGTTTGCAATATCTGTAACCTAACACGTTTTAATTGGTATCAAATGATTTCCTTGGTGAGAGACTAGATTTGCTTAAGAGCAGAATTTTGGATGCTAGCTTAGTAGATCGATGGATCATGAGTGGCTTTGAAGCACACATTCTGTGACGCTGGTCCTCCGGCCCAGTTCCTGACGTGTGTCCGAATGATGCTGGTGGCCAGTTAGTTCTGCTGGGGAGGGCAGACTTAAAGCTGGAATCGCCGTCGGCAGCGCCCGAATGCTGACCGCTGTATATTCCTCGTCACGGCAGCCGTCTGGACAAGGCCCTGGCAGTGGTGGTACGAGAGCGACACACGGACCTGGTGGTGATCGAGGGTATGGGACGAGCCATCCATACCAACTACTACGCTGCGCTGAGCTGCGAGAGCCTCAAGCTGGCCGTCATCAAGAACTCCTGGCTGGCTGAGAGGCTTGGTGGCAAGATCTTCAGTGTGGTCTTCAAGTATGAGGTCCCACCCCAAAGCCCAGGGCTAAGACGGTAGTATAGTAGGGCTGGGGGGGGGAGGGGGGAGACACGCAGTCAGCGTCTGTTGTGGGAATGAATGCTGTGTTGAAAATGTCCAGGAAACTTTTGGTAATGGATTTATAATTATTTTTCCTGATTAAGTTCTGGATTTATTTTGTAGGGCTACATAAAAAGTATTTGATGGAATATTGTAACCCCCTTATGTTCAAGTTTTCGTGTCTCGTTGCTGTGGGAGATGGCGCCCCCTATTGGGCAGGTGATGTAAACGTGCCGTTGGGGTCTCAGCTGAGCCTGCAAAATGCGGGGCTGGGGGGGGGGGGCATCTGCCATGGCAACTGGAGTGTTGTCGTTATTCCGAAAGCTTTACTTTTTTGTTAATTGATATGATTTGATAATTTATGACATTTTTTCTTGTTTTTTGCTTGAATGCCTTTATCCATATGTATGACTTGTACTTTGGATGTTTGACAGGTTTGCTACCTGTGGGTGACGACATGAAAACAACAATAATAGAAACTATATATTTTTTTAATTAGCAAGGATAAGTACCAGCCTGTTCATTTGCTTTGAATATAGTTTTTTCCCTAAAGCTTCTGATGTTAATGGCGTTAAATGAAATTTTTTTTTTCTTTGGCAGCGATCACTCGATGGGATATTTCTTGATTGTTCTCGTCACATTATGTCGTTGCTCCTTGACATGCCACCAGTGTTCTTTAAATGATTAATATCTTTTTTTTTACCGATTTAATGTGCCTTGAGACTGTAGTGGTAAACTACTGCAAAGTTGATTTCAAATGGCCTGCCTGTTTTCTCAGTATTTATTTTTAATGACCTGAAATGAACAATGACATGTAATATTGTTTAAAGGAATGTTGCACCCCCTTCCCCCTTAAAAAAGGTTTGAACTTGAAGCCAAAGCGAGAAGTATTTCCTCTTGGAGTGTACTCCCAACTAATGTCCCTCGTCCATCATGTATAAGAGTATTTTATTTTGACGTGACTAATTGTGTGTTTTCTTAATCAGCTTGGATAAAGTCAATGCTTGAAATCAACCTCGACTTAGTTGGATTGTATTTAGTATATTGTTTTACAGATGCCACAGTTAAGAGACTTAACATTTAAGATTTTCTGTGTGATTTGTTTCAAGACTGTTAGGTTCTTTTGCGTCTCTTGCTTCTGGCTTTTTTGTTGCTCCGTTTGTGTCCGCTAGGGGGCAGCACAGTACAGCACATCTTTGCCTCGGTCCCGCAGCCGGTCTCTTGTATGCGTGTGTCTTATTGGGTGCGAGGGCGAGAACGGGACTGTACCGCACAGCATCGCCTTATCTGTGCTGTCCCATTGACTAGTAAAGTGTTAGACTTGCGTGTTCATGTACGGGTGAGTATTATGTTTGGGCTTTTCACTAAACTCTGTGCACTTGTGCGCGCGCCCGTTGCAGAGTTAATTGGCATCGGTGCTACACAGTATAGTTAATTCAAGTCCATATGCTTATTTACAAGCAACAGCAAGGAGAGGGGTGAATTTTGTTGATACATTTGCATTGAAAAAAGCAGCAACGAGGATAACTAGCATTTTTTCCTGATCGGATCAGTACGGCACTTATAAATGCGGACGCGTAAGCATGTTTTACGCTTGTGCGTCACAACAAGCAAAAGGCTGTCAGGTTTTTTGATGTGGCGTGGGAAGCATTAAGGAAAAAACGCTAATCTTGACCAAAGTTGGTGCTATTGTCCTTTTTTGTCCAGAGCTTTGCCTGCTTTTACCGATGACTTTTATAACTTTTATATTGTGTGTTCGTATATAGTGTGTATATTACAGGATCCATTTAGTCTGTCGTGAGACACGGAGAGATGAATTCTGACATTTTGCAATGCATTCAGGCGATAAATACCGTGTTTGTCTATATTTCATTTAAGTCTGAACGAACATTTGCATTGATCGGGTCTCGTTATTTGAAGTGTTAAAGGGATAAACGCAGCGGATCCATGTTCCTGTTCCTCAGTAGCTGAGGTTATGTAATGTTCCCACTGCCTTGCAGGAATTGTTCAGAATGAGAACATGAACATGACTTGTATATGATTTTTGTTTAATAAAGTAAAATTTAAATACTGTTAAGTTGCTTGTTTTGTGATCTGATCTTCTAACTTATGCTGTCCCAGCTGGTAAAGCGGTCTTTAGCCTGTCCCAAGCAGCACGGGACATGGGGGGGGGGGGGGGGTAGGCTTGATGGGTTGCCAGTCCTTCACAGGTCTCATGCAAGCAGACATTCACAGTGTTATTCTGTGGGCTATTTAAAGACTCTGATTAGACTGACTGCAGGTCTTTGGACTGCGGGGACCCGAGTGACACAGGGAGACGATATAAAAATGTAATACTGTGTAACTGAAATGTGATGTGAGTCTCCCAGTTCATCATGTTTCTTTTGTCAGTCGCGTCTTCCGAGGAATTTCAGTGTAATTAGCAGCATCACTCGAATTTTTCCATCTAGTGCTGGGGTGGCCAATCTTATCCAGAAAGGGCCGGTGTGTATGCGGGTTTTTGCTGCAACTCCCTAATTAGATTTCTAATTAGCGGACTGATTGGCTGAAGAGTCCTGACACCTGGGTTTGAACGGCTGACCTACAGGTTATCCCAAAAACCTGCATACACACCGGCCCTTTGCGGATAAGATTGGCCACCGCTGATCTTGTGTGTGTGAGTGATATATTTCAGGGTTAATCTGCCTTGACTTGTGTAGTATACTCTTAGTTAAACTGGGTAAAGACAACACTTTACCTTTAAAATTTATCCTGTACCTGCAACTTATCCTTTAATAGCTTAACGTAAATCTAAAGTGGATGTTAGCAGGTATGTAAGGAGTAGCTCTCACTAACTTGATACTTTTCAATCTAAAATATAAAGCTTTAAGTCATTGGTAGAAAATGGCATCCAGGTGATATGACATAATACACATTGTTAGGTTGAGCATTACATTTTTAAATGCTTTTTTCCCCCTCCAAGTTATAGACATGAAATTTGTCTTAATATTGTGATAAATGAATGCCGTGATGAGTGGGGGGATGATGTAAATTGTTACAAGAAGTGTTACTCTGGTGTAGCAAGTAAATACAAACACTACTATTAGTCACACACATAATCTTGGAAAAATATCACTTCAATATTTCGACTGTGGGTTTCCCAAGTGCAAGCTTGGTTTTATGTGACAAAATCAGTACCTTTGTTAGAACTAAAATGTCAACCCTATTCATTGCTGAATAGTTTCCTGATAGGGAAACTCACTCGAATGCCATTGGCAGCAACTCTACTTGCATTATGACCTCTATATTAAGACAGACCCCACCCCCTGTAACAGTCAACCTGTGTGACCATCCCTGGCTTTAAATGGCTTACCGACTGAGATAGATGGGCCAAACACTTTCATATTCAGTTTTTTTTTATATATAGCCATTGAAAAATTACAGAAATGACTCGTGTTATTGCGCACCCACATTAGGATGGATGACTTGATTGTGCCCTTGATGTGTGACGCAGCAGAGACCAGATGCAAACAGTCTCCTGTCACTTTGCTGCTGCTCCATAGAAAAACCACCCTAACAGACGCTGGAATGGTGATGCATTAACGGACTCCTCTGTGTGTCTCTGGTACCTCATCGTCCAGTGATCAGGTAGAACAGGGTTCTTCAAATCTGGACCTCGATTCTAAATCCAGGCCTTGTTTTCAGTTCTCCAAGGTAGTTAGTTTAATAATTACTGATTCTGATTGGTCAGAGGCTTCATACCTGACTGACAGGTAAAGGAAGGCTGGAAAACCAGCAGTGCTTGGACCTCGAAGACCGTTATTTGAATAACCCTGTGGTAGAAAATGCTGTAAACGTTGTACAGCTTGTCTGTGACACTGCGTCTAAGAGCGGCCGACACCTTCCTTCGCAAACTAACAGAGCTGCCAGGTTGCCGGGCTGACCTCAAAATTGTAAACAGCGCCCCCACCTGGCCTACAATAAAGCTCAGTTCGTTAGGAACTAGAGATCCAGAAAAGTGGTGAGAGAAACTGACATAAAATTGTCAGTGAGAATCAATAATATCTATTCATCAGTACGTACAGGGTCACCATGGCAGGGGGGGGGGGGGTGACAGGGGCCCTAAAATATTTGGAACATAATAACATAATTGGGATGATCTGTGTTGGGGACCTAATCATGAGCCCCAAAATCTCTAGTGGCCCCACTGAGCACTTACAGCGGATATTGAAAAGTCTAACCGAATTATTCTAAGTTCTTAGTTCTTTATTTTTCCCCTAAAAGGTTTCACTGTATTTGAATAGGTTGCAATTTCACATTAACTTCGGGGAAGGTGATAATATGATTTATCTTGATTTCATTTCTTTTTTTTTTTACATCACAAATAGCTGTTTGTGGCCAATTAACGGCTAATTGGAGAAGGAGCCCCAGGAGAATTAACTGAAACAGAAACTGGGATAGAGCATAATGTTTCAAAGCGGAGCCCCCCCCCCCCCCCCCAGGGGATGGGTCTGAAACAGATGGCATGGCGTTTGAGAGTCTGGACCTACTGTCATACAGTTCCAAATTAGTGCTGGGGGGGGGGGGAACAAAAATTGTGTTAAACTACTGGAGTTTGAAAGGTCTGTTAAAGGCAGGGGTGGGGAACCTGCTCCAGGGAACCCGTTCCATGGAGGGTCGATGTGGGTGCAGGTTTTTGGGATGACCTCTCAATCAGCCAGTAACCAAAATTGGTTCTCAACTCCTGTCCTAAGGACCCACTGTCACTGGTTGATTGAGAGGCCATTCCAAAAACCCGCACCAACCCTCCATGGAACGGGATCCCCACCCTTGGTTTAAGGTCTGTCCCTTGCAAGATTTTGAGTTTCATGAAATTGTGTAGTCCTGGCAGAAGACAGCTCTTCACATGGAAGCAGGAGGTCTGTGGAGGTCCCGCAGGAGGAATCCGTAAGGAGGTAAGCGTGAACCTGTGGCCGTGTGACGTCCAGCTGGATCAGCCGCCAGAAAATCTCTCTCACACCAGTTGGATCTGAAGTATCTGAGATACACCACCTGGCTGTATGAAGGAGTCAACTGTAGCTTGGTATATCACCTGCAGGTCAAACTAGGTAATTCATCTGAAGCTGAGCAGGTTCGGGCCTGGCCAGTACTTGGGTAGGAAAGCTGGGTTGCGGCTGGAAGAGATGTTGGTGTGGCCAACAGGTTAACCCGTCCTGTGGTCTGTCTGGATCCCAGTGCCCTAGTGCAGTGACACCGTGCTCTGAAAATGGCACCAACCTTGGGATGAGACGTAAAAACGAGGTCCTGATTCTCTGAGGTCATAAATGATCTCTGGGCGGTACCCTGATGCCCCAGCTGCCCACTGTAGCCCTTTCAAATCTGGCCTCCTGATCATCCCCTATATCTAACTGGTGAATTCTCTCCTGCCCCTTCACCACCTTAGCTGCTGTGTGGTGAGCACACTGGCACAGAATGGCTGCTGTCGCATCATCCAGGTGGGGGCTACCCAAAGGTGCTAGCTGAAGTGGCTCCCCATTGGTTCTGTGAAGCGCTTTGGGTGTCTTGAAAAGTGCCAAATAAATGTACTATTCATTCATTCATATGAATGACTAAGCAGACTAATTTCTGCCATTTATCACACTATTATGTGCTTTGGTTTTGTCTTTATATTTTGTCATAATTTTGCAAGACAGATAAACAATATTGACTCGTTCATTACTAGAACATGTATCTGCACCCAGAATGCTGCCAAGTCACATCTGCTGCCGTACCTTTGATTAATTCACTTATGCAGGTAAATCAGAATCAATTTTGCGGACGAAGCATACGACCAACTTAATGGGCTTGTTCGGGTGGATTTTTTGCTGCTGGAGATAAAAAACACTGACAGTAAAGGCATCTCACCCTGCATTCTAACAGAGAAGAAGATGGATTAAATGAGTGAAACAGGTAAACAGACTCAAACCCATGTAACAGGGGTGGATTTTAAACGGTAAACTGGCAACACTATAAGGAGTGACAATTAAAATTCAGTAATAAAGTCAATCTATTGGGCTCCCCTGTGCTCAGCCTTAGCAGGAATATGAGCCCTCACAGATCGGCTTTCTCCGTTTCACTGCTGCCCCCCGCCCTCTGTGTAGCTGTGCGTTTTTGGGTCGGGGCACAGTGGGAGGTCTAGGCGTAGGCTGCTCTTCAGAAGCCTGGCACAGGGGCTGTGAGAGTGGCAGCGGCTTGGGGAGGGGCAAAGCTCCGTGGGCTGAGTATCGACGGGAAAACCGGACTCCCCAGGCAACTGCATGGCGGAATCCGCTGTGCTTCGGCAGGATTCCACGCGGAGCCACGCTCTGCCCCCCTGCCGGTCGCCACTCCGGCATCAAAGCGGCTCGACAGGGGGCAGCGTGGAGCGGGGGAGGGCATGCGGCGGTGCCAGGGGAGCCGCCGGGCTGATTACGTGTTGAGCCAGGCAGGGGGCCATCCCTGGTCCCACTGAGCTCCTGCTTTTTATCCCCCCCCCCCCCTCCCCATTACCCACAGCTGGAGGCACTGCTGTACATTACCCACAATCCCTTTCGCATGGTTTCTACTGCCTGAAACACTTTCCTTTGTCACACATAAAAAGGAAAAGCTTAAAAAAAAAATTTTTTTAAGAATTATTTCTACTACTTTCTCTTGTCGGTGGAGTTTAACGGGAACTATATTTCATCATTTAAAATATATATATATATTATTTTCAAATTCCAGCGATACTACCCCCAACCAAGTCTCCCCCAGTCTCAGGATTGTGGAACAATCCTTTTTAAGAGGAATGGATCATCCATGATCCATCCATGCAGTTCAACCGGGACCCAGATCCTTCCATCCAGAGCAGTTCCTCTTCAGGGACCCGCATGCAGCCTCGTCGATGACGGTTGCGCTACGTGTCACATTAATGGCGGTATCTTCAAGGAGCTCTCAGCTGGATTCCTCCTTCTGAGACTTGAAGCATTTAAATACACCTCCGTAACTCGTGACCTGAAATTAAATGTTTCCCGGCAGCAGTTTCCTTGCCTCCGCGGCACCATCGACTTGTGGCCTAATTGCAACATTTAACAACCAGGAACGACTATCTACCTGCATCTTTCACATCCTCCAGCGTCTCTCAGCCAACCGGGTGAACATGAAGGGAACGACTTGTGAAAATTATGCCTCTGCTTTGTAAATATGCATTTTTGACATTTGTGTACCATCTGACACGAAGGCAGAGTGGGGAAAAAAGGGCCACAAGGGCCACAAAATAACGAGAGTGGAAGCTCCGCCCTCACAGAGGGACTTTAGTAACACACAATAAAGAAATTTTGCGTATAAACCCGACTAGGTCCAGTGGTACGTGGAACCAGTCCATTCTGGGAGCAAGCTATCAGTCTTTAGACTGCTGGATCCAGTGTGTTTCCTGTATGACAGTGTTTCACAACCCGGCCCTTGGGGACCCCCAGACAGTCCATATTTTGGCTCCTGGGACCTTGGAAGAAGCAAAAACCTGGACTGTCTCGGGGCCCCAGAGGATCAGATTGAGAAACACTGCCACATGATACCTGTAAGCCTGCGAGGGGTAGAGCAGCGGGAAGCGGATTTCCATGGCAATTGATTGCTGACTTCCAGCCAAAGATAAAACCCCACAGAGGCTGATTATACTCTCATCACTCAGGTTTAAACACGGTCAGCTGGGTGGAACTTGCCAGGTGTAAGGTCAGGTCCTGGAAGGGTCTGTTGCAGTCACAGGGGTTTTGGCAGAGAGATTTGTTTAGCTACGTTTTATTTAATTCAGGCTTTTTGTAGTCCATTTTGCATGGCTTTACGCTTGTGCTTCCTAAAGGGGCCTGACCCTCATTTGCTGTTTGCTGTCCGGCATAATAAATTTCCATCATATGGATCCAGGTGGAACTCTGCCGCACATCCCAAGCGCGGGAGTTGGGGTGCTCCGGAAAAGACGCCACTGCATAGGTAAAAGCCGTTCAGCTGTTTGTCTTTCTGCATCATAATTTTATCAAAAGTGATTTTCCCCGATTTGCCTCATTTCACTTTATTTTCCTGGCGTACATTTTACTGGAGATGCAACACTGAGCTCCTAGAATATCTGTGACCAGTGTCGCATTTGGAATTAGCTAATGGAAAATGCATTATGGGAATTAACTCCTGTGTTTTCAGGACATCTGTGGTGGCAGGCTTGTATGGGCAACGTGTGTTTCTCAGTGCTGATCTAGGTTCAAACCCTGCTGTGCCACATTAGCCATCTGTGGTGAGAAGGGTTAGGGTACCATCCGTCAGGTTGCTGGGAGTCCCTCTGCTTGCTCTGCAGTGCCCATCCACTGGTCTTTGGGTACCTAGATGAACGTGGGTGTTATTAAATAATGAGCTCTGTGAAGTGTATCACATTGAGAGAATGGCTGAAGTGAGAGAAGATCACTGCAAGTTTTCTGAGGTCCTTCTGCCTCAGATAACATGAGGAGCGAGACAGAATGCAGCACCATCAAACTCACAGCTGGTTTGGGGAAATTCTCTTTTAAACTTTTACTTAGGCTATTACTCATTGCAATAAAATAAAACTTTGCTGGTTCTCTGATTCATAACAGTTATTTTGTTTAGTTGGGTGTTCATCGTGATCTGAGTATTGAACACTGGGCAGTAATCACTTAGTCACCTTATTCTGACACAACGGGTTTCTGACTTGCGAGATCCTGGTTTGGAGCTCACCCTGTCGGTCACGATTTAACAGCCTAGGAGCCCAGATAAAGGTATCTGCGACTGATATTGCCCATACATTTATGATATAGGCCAATACTGCTGATTCATTTCCTTCTAATTTTCTCCATGTCCCTGAACCCTTTAACCAGTATAGGCCTAGACCTACTATTATTTTTAAAATCGTTTTCACTAATTTTTACAATTTTCGGAATGAAAATCTTACATGACGTATCTTATATGAGGAGCACGTTTTATCTATGGTGCAGTACTTCTAACTGGGTATCCGTATGTATATCCGGAGTATAAAAAATATTCATAGCTCACAATAAGTATATGTTACGTCATATGCTTTATTTTCAGAGAATTAAGGTCAAAGGATCTGGTAAAGAAAGAAAAAAACTATCTATCGATGTTTGTTTCGGCTTATCCAAAAGAGATTTGCGTTTTACATAAATCGGCAAAATCACTTAATCTCGACATTGTTCCTCAAGACTGCGGGTCCGTTTTAACTTTTAATTGGTTGAAGCGCATGGCACTGACTGGAAACGTCACATATGACAAACTGCAGGTCTAATGATAAACTGGTTAGCCTGAATGATGCTGGATGGAGACTGGGGCGGAGGTTGACCCCGCAGGGTGATGCACAATATGTACAGAAAATTGCAAATTATTTGTATTGTTCCGGGGTAGTCATACTGGACACTTAAACTCTACGGAGTATTAGTTATTTTCCTTACGCTGTCATACAGTTTTTTTTTTTTTTTTGCTTATTCTTTAGGTGAAAATGTTATGGTGGTAGTTCATTAATCACCAGCACTTTGGTGTAGTTTAATTTGACCAGAAGAGTTCATATCCGTCGGACCATCGATCATCATTATGTAAAATTGTAAGCGTCATTTGCACATACAAAACAGACGCGCCGGCATCAGGTGTGCAATATCATTGCTGCTAAAGTGAGCAGTAATTAACGCCTTCACTTCAAAAGCCTTGGTGTAGGCCCACTTATTACGTGTTTGGCATAATTAACTTTTGGAGACATTTCGTGTTTGTGCTATGGCCAACCGAGCGCCTTGTCTGCGTATTGAAATATGTGCGTACAGCTCAGTCCATTGTGCGCTGCCCCTGTATTCGGCGGGCCTCCCAGAGATCGGTCCTCATTAAACACCCCCCAAACCCCTGTCAAAGCGTGCGCTGAGCCGGGGTCTTTTGTTCAGCGTGCCGATCCTTTCCCACTCACCTCAGGTACTCCATCCCCCCCTACACCCCTCCTCCAGCTCCGCAGGGATCCACGCTGACATCAGTCCCCCTGCGAGGGCGCGCCACCGCCAGGCGCGCCCACTCCTTATAATAAACCGTCTCTCAGCCGGCGCAACTACACGTCTCTAGTCCAGCTCAGAGCAAGCGCACCTAAAACCCTCACCCGCCCGACTGGGTTTCTCTAACTCCGCTACTGAGAAATAACAACCAGGACCTGTCCGGTTTGACTGTTAACGCCGGCCACAGCGGGTGGAAGTCGTCTGGTAAGGATAACTAGTCTTTTTTTAGTACCTATTATTGTGCTCCGACCGTCCCGTTTTTACAATAGCCGTGATCACTGTCGTCGCGTCGATAAGGTTCCTGTTCAGTCACCAGCAGCGATTCTGCCGAGCCCCGCGACTTTATGGTCATTTGGGTTACCATAATTAATTTATTCGTAAAAGTTAATATGAACACAATGTTTATCTCCGTTTGCTTAAGTAATCACCATGCAGTCATGCTGCCTCCGATCACGAACTTTACTCATTAAAAATACGTAACACTCCGAAAATACGACCAGCTACTGTCCTCTAGAGCGAATGGAAAGTGACAGTTCAATAAAAAGTAATTTATTTCTGTAATAATGTGGTTCAGCTGGATTCAGCTTATGCCTGCAAGGCGTTCGCTGATGACTTTGTTTGTGGAAGAAATGATTTTGATATAAAATATTTCGAACTGTAATACCATACTTTTTAACATATATAATATATCGTTACCATACATATATTTGTAAAAACAGACTATTGGACTTAAAGCTCCAGATTTCGAATATTTGTTAATCATTCAACCTGGTTAGTAAAATAGCAAATTATGTAGGCTATACCTGAATGATAGTAAGCATTTTATTTTTGCCTGTCCAGTGAAATATTAATTTACTAACCCGTCATTACAGATGCAAATGATGCTATACATTTACGACATTAAAATTCGTTCAGTGACGGTAAGGATGCTAGACAAATACTTCAGACACCGCTAAAAATAGCGCTTTAAAAACCAGTTATAGTTTGATAGTACTATATGGCTTTCGTACCGCTTCCCAGGACAGCTAACCAATGTAGACCCGCAGAACTGCCAATATTGTAATAGGTTCTTTTATTGGTGAAATGCAAGTCATAATCGGTCTAAAAGACCACATACTATAGAAAAGGCGAAATAAGGTATAATGCATATTAAGAAACTCCAATTTTCTTTCTTATTAATGTAATGTTTAGTTACACAATCTTAAGGCAAAGACTTTTATTGCAACAATTAGCCTACATTTACCCGTAATGTCAATTTCAATCTTTGTTCCTTTTTGTGATTTTATGAATTATCCTATTCGTTTTTTTAATTATGCCCTTGAATGGATAATTGCATACCTTATGGTAAAATACACGTCTGATTGTATGCTTAGCATATACTTAATTCATCCGCACAACATAAGAAATAATTCACGAATATTTAAAAGGTTTTCGTGCAGGTTACGTGTGCGTGCTTGCCTTGTCTGTGCGCGCGCGTAGGAGGATCTAAAGATCGTGCAATTAAGCGCTTTCATGTAACAGCTATCGCGCCATCATGATTACCAATGATGTGTTAATTGAAAGTAAAACCAATTAGGAGAAGCGACATTAGTATAAGCCGTCACACAGCCAGCAGTTGACAGGACCCCCCTGCATGGGGAAATGTTGAAGAAAGGCGTATGTTTCCTAACAAGAGTTAATTCGCGTCGCAAGTTAAGAGACACATTTTCTCCTGTTAAATATTCCGTAGTTGCGGACAAGTCTTACATAAAAAAATCTCGCATCCATGTATTAATTATACATAAATCGATGCATTGAAATTGCGGGTCAAATATCGCATCATGAGGAGTCGCGCAGGAAATGAACGCCCTGTGCGGACGGAGCCCAGCTGCAGCGAGGATGCTGCCGAGTCAGTGGATCCATCGGGCTGATCGATGCCCCAGCAGGCGTGTGGGACTGCCCTGTGTGTGTGTGTGTGTGTGTGTGTGTGTGTGTGTGTGTGTGGGGGGGGGGGGGGGGGTACATCATGC
>JAODJW010000127.1:22531846-22572299 GCA_026777045.1 Hyperopisus bebe | reverse complement strand
GCCCCCCCCCCCCCCCCCCCCAAGTCAGCTTTCAAGTTGCTTTTGCGATATTACAGGTCTCCATAGAAACCATGTTTCATCTGCAGGGAAAGGCAATTCTTGTCTACTTCAATTCATATAAGGATGAAAAAGAAAAGTGTGTTGCTAATTTAATTCATAGCAAAAGTCATCCTGTTCCTGATAAGAAGGAATACATTTTGTTTTGTTTTTTTAACCTTGCCTGGCAAGACTGTTAAAATTGATATGAGTAAATATAGATTGTTTTTTCTGAATCGTTTGTTCATAATTATGTATAGTTAGTATTGATGCCTCAGGAGATTGTTGTAGAAGATCATTGACAAACTAGCGTCTGGTCCCTCAAATGGCCCTAAGGTTGGGCTTGGTAGCAGCTGCCTTTCCTGCTTTCAAGTGTTACTTTGATTTCCCATTACACATTTTAAAAAAAGTAACTAGCTTTAACAGACAATGTGTACACCCATTATTGAGAGATTCAGTACTTTTCATGTTTTGCTAATACAGATTTGTATTAAGCCTATACAATTCTTACCAAAGTCTGTGCTGCTTTCTTTGAGAGAAACATGCTTAAATAAGACGGCCTACAACACCGCAGTAAAGAAACTCTTAATTGTATAAAAGGCCTTCAGTTATTTTTCTTCACCATGCTGTAACTCTCTCTAGAAAATAAACCCTTTCTTTTAATCCAGCTTAACAGTAATTTTGTTGATTGTTTCCAAAACACGCCGGCCGAGTTTGACAGTTTCTGCTGTAGGCAGAAAGGTTTGGGGAAAAAACACTCCATTGTCATAATATCTGTGTTAAATGGCTGTAGAGAGTAATGACTCTGTCAAGAGAAGCCTGGACTGGGTACAGGGAGTGATGGAGCAAAAAACCATTGTGGCATGATGTGGAATTGAAATGTGTAAGTTATTAAAAAAGGAGGATTCATGTACTGAACAATTCAGGTTTCAGGCATCGCTGGAAGGTTGTTCAGTCAAAACAATGAGGCTGATGAATTAATCAAAAGTTCGTTATTGACGGGCAAGTCAGACACTAAACTTCTGAGTGTGTGTGGTAATTTTGGGCGATATAACGATAATACAGTATACTGCGATATTTTCATGGTCCCAGAAAGCTGTAAGACAGCAATACTAGCCTCTGCACCTACAATGTGCATGTGTGGTTAATAAATGTATGTCAGTGCAAGGAATGCTGTACCAACCAGTTAATGTACTGGACTAAACACAGCGATATAAAGGAGAATATTGTTCACTGTACTGGTATTAGCTAAAACGGTGGCTGATTGTCTATGAAGAAATTCTGTATGAAGCTAATAATATTCTTACCATAAGAGGCTAACAGTAACAGGTAATGTAAACTATGATGATCGATAAATGAGAGAACGAGATGAGATAAAGGTGAGGTAGGATTCGCATGTAGTACGTATAACCATTAAATCACGGATCCGTCACTAACGAAAACGAGGAAAAGTGAAACGACATCAGTATGTTCACTTATAAAGAGCTTGCTTTTAGCTGCATGCACACTACTGAGTCAAAACATGTGAATCTTTAAACATGCATTTAAACACATGTATGTTGTTCATTTCTGCCAGCCTTTTTTCTCTTCCACACACTCTCTCCCAAAACAATTAATGACATCGATATTAAAATGAGATTACTACCACAGATGTGTGTCCTGCGTAATTATTACCAGGGTTGCCAGCTCTCACGCATCTGGTGTGACACACTCTCTCAGACACGCTCACACATGAAATCTTATGGTAAATCTGTATCATTCATTATAAACCTAAAATTAGCTACGCCAAAAGCTTTGGGGCAGTTTGCGGACCCTGAAGATAATTTACAGGGTAATAAAACTCTTACGTACACGTAAATGAGTGTGCAGACTTGTTTCAAGCTGAAAAACTTAATTCCAATCAGCTGACCAAAGTTGACAACCTGGTAATTACAATACATGGGGGAATTTCATCGGGGGGGGGGTGAGAAACCCACACATGAAGGAGGTTGAAGGTCCAGGGCCAGGTGATAACGAGCAGGTTCTGGGGGCTGGCATCTGTCCCAGACCCCTGTACTCGGAGGATGAGGAGGGGGTATCACTGTTAAGAAAGGCTGGGGGGGTATTCTTCACAACCACACGACAGCGAACAAAAGGACGACAGCAGAATAAGCTCACAGTTCCAGGAGATTCGTCCAACAAGACGATAGTTTTGGCCACGCCCCTGAGGCGGAAGGAGTGGCGTCGTTTGGGAAACAAAGTGGAATTGCTACGAGGGCTTTAAGATAACTTTAAATGTCATACATAAGCTGTTTCTCAAATGAGGCTGCAGACCCAAGATTTGCCCCATGTAAATACATAATAGAGAGTGTGACACCGCGGTAAATAATGAGTTCAATGATACAAAAACATGCAGTATAATACAGCGACAAAAATAGCTTCACGTCTGGTTGTTTTCTCATCTAACCCTATGAGCTCCCCATGGTGCCTGAGCCTCTTTGACTTGTCCAAGAGGGGTCGAGGATCCACCAGTCATTTCAGCAGAGTGCACTGCACAGACTGTGAACTCTGCGGGTGGTGATGTGTGGTCGTGCTTTTAACAAGGGTAGCTGACCTGCTAATGATTCATCCTACAGAGTCCTTAACAAGCATGTACCCCCAGGGCTGGGGGGGGGGGATCCTGCGAAACTGGCAGTTGATTCATTGACTGATCTATCGCCGTGCACCTTGTGGTTCCTCATGTCAAGGACACCATTGCTGTCTTCATCATAGACTCATTAAGCTTCCACACCGCGCGGTTGGTTCCAGGTTTTATGTGAGTGTGTGTAGAGGGGGGTCTCTTTTTATGTTTAATCCTCTGTAACTCTCAGTAGAGTAGCATGAAAATCCCTGATCTTGATTCAGGACTGACACACAGGACCTCTGTGTTTGATTCCCCTTCATAGCTTATGATCTGGTATTTAGTATATTCTTGACTATCTACAGTCGAACTGCCAGTAGTATCCAAAGTGTCTGACTCTGTCTTATAGGGCAAATGATGTTTCATCTTTAATTGTGCCTTATGGGCATGGACCCCCCCCCCGCCGTATTCTCAGAAATCTTTGCCGGCATGGCTGAAATGCGCTCCTGTAATGATTACATATCACGCTGTGGGCTCAGCTCACGCAGATTTAGAAGACCAGCAAGCGACCTGCAGGCACATGATCCATCCCTAGGGGGCGCTTCGGCGAAGGTCAGGCAAGACACCTTGTCCCACTTTTATTCCATTCGCTCCCCCATGAAACCGGGAAACCAATTAAGTTACTCTACTACAGAACTCCCAGGACCAATTTGGATGAGGGGGAACAGTGGTCCTAGAGAACTCAGCCATTACGTAGAGGGACAGGAAGGAAATTTTACAAGGAACAGGTCTAATCTTTTATCTAAAGTGAAGATTAAGGGTGTTAAAAAGATGTTTTTGTTTTTTTTAAATAAGAAACGATGTAGCTGTCTTTATACTGTGAAGGCTGTGATTCCAGCTCAGATCTGGTTAATGTTCAAATATGCGTTAGTTTGAAAAGCGGTACTGTAATGCGCGGGACGGGAAATGTTTGTCTAGCAAAGATATGCCCCCTGCTGGTTCAGCCTGGAATGGCATAAGGATTTAACCTTGGAAAAGAAAAACTCCACCATTTAGAATTAGGTGGTCATTGTTAAACACATCACAGCACACAACAATGAAATGTGTCCTCTGCATTTAACTCATATGTGACTTTTGTGATATAGCATAGGACAGCCAATTCAGCGCCCGGGGAGCAGTGCTTGGGGGTGGTACCTTGCTCAGGGTAACTCAGTGGTGCCTTGCTGGTCAGGGATTCAAACCAGCCACCATTGCCCCTATTTGAGCTAGTCTTAAATGCAGTGTACAGCGCCGGCCCTATAAGGTCCATTTGATTAGGGGGTGCAAAAAAGCGAATGTGAAAAAGTTAGAAGAAATACCTCTGGTTGCGTTCTGTGTTATTACGGTCGTTTACACGAGTTATAATATATTTCACTACTTTTCTTGTGAAACAGACACCAGCTAGCTAGTTAGCAACCAGATATCTAGTGTTACTGAAATATTTTTTTATACAAATCAATGGACAATATTTGTTTCTGTTGCTTTGTGGGATGGTGGGACGGGGGGGAGGGTTTAGGGTTGTGGGGGCACTCAGCCGAATCTTTCCTAGGACGCCAGAACATTCTTAGTCTTGCACTGTTAGGTACACAATGGCACAGTCAAGCAGAGAACAAGCTGCATGTAGGTTGCCTTAAGCTGATGGGACGTGTGATGTGACATTGTTCATTATCTTGAGATGAATTTGTTCTTAGGTCTCAAACCCCTAATGAAGCTGTAGAACATCAATCTGTTACATATGGGTAATGAATTTTGTCATCTCTAATGAAGGGTGTAGATTTGGGGGTGGTAGGTAAGGTCTACGAATAATATGGGAGTGGCGTGTGTGTTTACGGGGTGGGGGGTTTGGGGATGATTTGGTCTCTCAGTGTTGAAACCAAACCTACGCCCTTGTCTCAGATAAGCCAAATGCTAATCTTGTGCCCCACGTCAAAAACGAGCTTCTCAGGTGAAAAATCACCAGTCGGAAGGAGGCAGCTTAGATATTTATCATTCATCGACCTTTAATTAAACCAGAAAGTTCTTCAAATGGAAATATTCACCTGTGAGACACAGCAGAATGACAGCAGCTAAAGATCCGTCACAATTCAATCAGATCAACAGAACAGAACCGGCTGGTTTGTACGCAGGGTAATGCTGTTGGGTTAGGAGATCAACTCCTATCCCTGCTCCGTGTGCGTGTGGAGTTTGCACCAATGCGGTGCAGTTAGGCCGTGCCGTGTGATCGTGTGTATGAGGATCACCCGCCTGGCATCCTCCCCAGCCTTGTGCCCTATGCTGCTTGGGAAATCCTCCAGCCCCCCGCGATCGTGCACTGGATAAGCTTTAGAATATGGATAGATATCTTTGTCTTTCCTCAAAACCTTTATGTGACTCTCCGTGGGTGCCACTCAGGGAGTGAGATTCCATCGGGCGCCTAGTCTGGGTGCTGCGTGTCTCAGTGCGTTAGGCCTCTAATCAGAAGGTCACTGATAGTTCGGGAGGAATCCTGGGAGAAGCAGACTGATGCCGTCATTGAGCCCCTGAGCAAGGTCCTTAACCCCCAGGCCCTGAGGCATGGCATGTGGGCTGACCCTGCGCTGCGCTGTGCATGTACGTCTCACAATGGCAGTGGGATAAGTGAAAAGAAGCATTTCCAATGTACCTGCACACAACTGCAAATGAAAAGGAATTTCCTTTCAATAAGGTCACATGACCGGCGCATGAGGAACACGTGGCAATGCTGGGAAAAGTCCTCTGAACGTCACATGAATCTCTTCTAATGTGTCTACAGCATCATCCCACTCTTAGACTGTCAGAAAATGGGAGGCACGTCTCCGGCGGCTAATGATGGGCGGACTCTGATGGCCCGTAATTAAAACGCCCACAGCAGAACGTTTAAAAGAGACCTGGCCCGCGGCTAAAGTCTTAATCATCCCTCCCAATCCCCATGAAAAAATAAAGAAAGGAGGGAATAAACTGCAGGGCTGAGAATGACGGCTTTCATCTCACCGCCAGCAGGGGGGGGGGTGAGGTAGGTATCTGTGACTAAATGGGGACTACTAAATCAAGCCTGCTTGGTGCTTCTCTGGATTGTGTGCTTGCCTTTGGGATTCGGTCGACATGCCGGCAGCCTCCCCAGGGACCTGGAGCTACAAGATTCATCAGCAGCCCGGGCCGCCATGTTACCCCCCCCCCCCACCGTAATTCTTAGCAAAGCGGCGACAGAGTGACCTTAAGAAGCAGCAGAGGTGATTCTAAAAACTACCCAGGGTTGCGGGGAGTGGCAAAGTTATAGCCCTCAGGAATGTGGTGATGCTATAAGATAAATGTGTGTTAAAAGGGATTTAAATTCACCAACAGGATGGAACTGGGACACTTAATCGATTACAGCTGTTTAAGATTTGACCTCTAAATTTTTTTGTGAGGTTTCTTAACAACTGCATAATGGTACATCTCCCCACCCATTCACAGTAAGTGAAAAATGTGGTATCATGGGAAAGCGGGTGGAGGTGGGGGTGTAATTAGGATTCTTTGAAGGCAAGATGTTGTTTGACACATAAGGTGCACACTGAGGCATTAATGTTAAAGAGGTGTCTCTCTCCAGAATGCGACAAGGAGTCACCTAGTCACTTTCAGACGGTCTTAATGGTCCTATTGACCTTAGCACTGATATTTTCAACTGGGCTCGATTACCGGAAAATACCAGACAGGTTATAAAAATCAAAGAGTTTTTTTTCTTTTTCATATATCTCTGCACAACCTCCCACTCTGTCATCTCCCAAGACCACGTGCTAATATACAGAGGTGGACATGCAGTTGAGGTCCAGAGAGTACAAATCCAGACCGAGGTTTCATTTCAACCAACCAGTAGAATACCCTGTGACTGTGACCTTTACGCTCAACTAAGGTTTGGATTTGTACGGTCCGGACCTGAACTTTCCAACTCTGCTAATATAAGTATTCAGAAGTAAGAAACAAATAATCAGCCTTAAGCAATATTAAGTTGTACGGGAAATAACTGATCAGGAGTGACCAAGCACAGACTGACTACAGGTTGTTGCAGAATAATCCCCATTTAGTGGCAACCTGTAGCTACTCTCTCTGTATTCCGTATAAATCCGTGTCATGTACGGCCATAATGCCGTAGAGCCTCTATTTAGTGTTTTATTCTGATGCTGCTCCTGTGTGACTCAATATGCGTCGCTGTATATTTCGGTGCGTATTTATGGTCCTGCCAAACCAGTCACCGTATGTTTCCGCGTGTTTCGTTGCCCTTTGGGTCTGAACAGAGGCGATTATCTCAGCTGTTAATGTGCATTTGGAAAGTGTGTGTGGGAGTTAAAGTCCTAAGTGTTAATTTAGCACGTCCGTCAGTGGATTTTAATGACTCTGGTTCCGTTGACCTTTTTGCATGGATCACAGGAGTTTAGACGCTGATGTTTCCATCTGGAGAATCTGGTATATTCTAAATAAAGCTTTGGGAAAGAACTCTTTCCCTTGTTGACATTATATATAAAACCTGTCTCTTTCGATGTTACTCATCTAATACACAGTTACTGAATGCCTTTCGGGTTTTTTTTATGATAAAGGAATTTTATGTACACACAATAGGAGAAATACTCCCCCCGGAAAAGGAAAAAATGGGAGCTTCCATCTGTCATGGGAGTCGGGGGATACAGGAGGGCTGTAATTAAAAAGGCAAACAACAAGAATTATGAGAAGAATGCGCAGCACGGTGCCTGTTTGCTTCACCCCCCTGCTCTGTGTGTATGTGGGACTTGCATATTCTACCCGTGTTGCCCCAATTTCCTCCTACAGCGAGACTACTTGCTGTAAATTCTGTAAATTGCCCGAAGACAATAATTGTGCAAGTGCTCTGTGATAGATTGGCATCCCGTCCCATCCATGTTTTTAATCCGGAGAAATAGCGGAAGCTTGAATGGTTCTATAACATAACATAATATAATCAAAATGACGGATTTTTTTTATACACAGGGTTGCCAGCTCTCACGCATCTGGCGTGACACACACACTTTCAGACCCTCACGCTCAAGCAAGAATTCTTACAGCAAATATATATTATTCCATTATAAACCTAAAAGTAGGCACATCAAAAGCGTTGGGGCAGTTTGCAAATCATACAGACTATTTATAAGGTAATGAAACTCTTACATACATGTGAATGCGTGTGCAGACTTGTCTCGAACTGAAAATCTCACTTCAGCCAGCCGACCAAAGTTGGCAACCCTGTATACAGCTAAATGATCACGCAAAAGTATCTTTATATAACGCTAAAATAAGCGGAACACTCCAGGAAAATTACACGTTAAGACTTACTACTACATCTCGCAAAACCCTCCTTATAGAAATTTAAACATTTATGCAGCCAGAGGATTGCCAAAATTAAAATAATAAATTGCCTTTGTGTTGCGAGAACCGACCACTAGAGGGCATCCGACCCCCGCCACTGGCAATTACCTGCTTTCCAACGTCGCTGCCCGGTTGGAAAAGCTCGCGATGCTTCCCCCCCCCCTGCAAATGCGCCCTTTACCGCTTTCAACATGGCAGGAGGCGAACTCGTGTTGGAAGGCAGAGTGAGCCTGACCGGCTTTGTGCTGGGACTGGCCGTTGTATTCATTCCGGTGCTGACCTCGGTGGATGTAACCGGAACTGGGGGAAAGGGGATCCTTGCCATTTACTTGGGAGTGGTAAACGCGACCCTGCTGATTTTGTACAATGGGCATATTCATAAGGTAAGCACGCAGTGATGCTCTGTGCCCGTACCCCATTTGGGTATCATATTACCTGTTATATTTCCCTCATCATTCTTTAAAAATAAAAATACCTGTCCTACACTTTTAAGCGGTCATACTTAGTTACAAGCTTGTCCCATACGGATCTGCATCCTTATACTGCTAAGACTAGTTGCAGTTACATTAATCAAGTATGCCTGATAAAGATTTCTCCGGTTTCTTAAGCCGGTTAAATTTTGCATCATCCTGGATCTGGGTGTGGTATGCGATATGACCACGTAGCTTTATTTTGTTTCCCAATCTGCCATATCTACTCGGACTTTTTTTTTTACTGCAAGAGCAATATGGTGTAGATTGCATTTTGACCCAAATTATCCCAGTTAGAAGAGCCTGTGCACCTCTAATAGTCTCGGTTCTACACGAGCACCTTATTAACCACCTGGATCTCCATCTTAACAGCTTTTCAGTTTCACTCCTTTAATTTAGCAGCGAGTGTAGTACGTGTCATACCCATTAATTGCTTAAGTGGAATGCCGCCGCTATTTTTTAATACCTTATTGTAGAAAAGCAAAAAAAAATGTTTTCTTTTGAGTCGTAATGTTGCAGAAATAAACCAGGTACTCAGGCTGTACAGATGTTTCAGTAATCCTACGCTATCATATTTCCGCCCCCAAAGGTGGCCATGCGTGCCGGTCTCCTTGGTTTCACGTTCGGATGTGGCTTGCTGATAAGCTTTGGTCAGACAACATGGACACACTTTGGCTGGTAAAAAAAAAAAACATTAAACTATTTCCATGTGATGTTAAGGGATGCTGTGTTTGGCTGAGTGGGCTGTGTCTGCACCTTCCACAGGTATATGTGTGCCTTGTCCTTCTTTCACTACTCGGAGTACCTGATGACGGCCGTCATGAACCCTCACAGCCTGACACTGGACTCCTTCCTGCTGAACCACAGTGTGGAATACACGGTAGCAGCAGTGTGCTCCTGGCTGGAGTTTATACTGGAGAAATTCCTCATCCCAGGTCAGCCTATTCTGACAGACACACAAGTCATCATATCTACTCTGGCTTATCCTACACTGTGAGAAAAAAGAGTGCCAATTTGTACCTTTGCTTGTCACTGGGGCTGTACCCTCGAGGGTCTGCTAATTGTACCCTTAGCTGTAGGTAATTGTACCTTTAAAGGTACAGAAATGGACTATGAGGAACATTTCTATACCGTTGATGGTACATTAATGCTGTTTGTGCCTTGGGGATGTTCCTCAGAGTCCATTTCTGTACCTCGAATTCGAATAAAAGGTACATATACCTGCAGCTAAGGCTACAATTAGCAGACCCTTGAGGGTACAGCACCAGTGACAATCAAAGGTACAAATTGGTATTCTTTTTTTCGGACAGTTTATAATGCATTTGTAACAGTTGTGTGTGTGTTTACGTTTTACAGGAGAAGATAGGGGGCCATGCTCGTCTTGTATGATGTTGACCGTAGTAATGAGTTTCTACCTGTTTCTTTGTGATTCCATATTATGGTATAGTTTCTATGTAGAAAACTCCACAGTGGTCTCCATGTCGCCCCCTTAATCTCACTCAGAGCTGAAGCAGTGGAGATGGCTGAGTCTACTTGGTCTTCTCATGGTTCTCTCTGGGGAGGGTCTGCGTAAGTCGGCCATGATGACAGCTGGATCCAACTTTAACCACATCGTCCAGAATGAAAAGGCCCAGAGTCATGTGCTGGTGACCGCGGGCATCTACTCCTGCTGTCGCCACCCCTCCTATGTGGGTTGGTTCTACTGGAGCATCGGCACACAGGTGGGAATCACGTGCATCTTGTACCGACGAGCACAACCACTCATTTGGTTGCTTGTACCCTTCATGTGCATATTGTGCTGTGATGAAGCTCATGGTAGGTCGTCTGAATGAGGCACGTGTCAGTAAGACGACGGCTGTGTCCAAATTCTATGGCTCTTTTCAAAGACTGAAAGCATCACAGCGACCCGACAAGGCTGTTTCGAAGGCTCCTTCAAATGCGGTCTAAGAATGCGTCCTCTTTCCGAGGCGTGAAGGATCCACTGGTTGGATCCTTTGCAGTCTCAATATAATGTAGCAGTTGGTATAGTTATCAAAATGTGCTAATGGCTTCTTTAAGCTCTTAGTTGCAGTTTGGTTGGTTCACATCAGTAAGGTGTGCAGGACACCAGACTTTTACGGGAAGTTTGTGATGCTCAGTTTGGTGTTTACAAAATTGCTTAATTGTTTATCAAAATGATTCTGTTTGAATGATTTTCTGAAAAGGTAAGACCATTTTCTGGGATTCAAAGGTAGATAAATCTAATCCAGAAAGAAAAAATCCAGACCGAGATTTTGTTTCAACCAAATAGTTCAGTACTCTGTGACTGTGACTCTATATGCTCAACTGGTTGGTTAAAACAAATCTTGGTTTGGAATTTTACTTTCTGGACCTGAACTATCTACCTCTGCTGGTATTGAGCTGCTGTCTCCTAGGTAATGGATTCATGTTCTTAAGGACTTTGGTGTTCGCTGCCCCACTGGCCTGGTTAACATCCTCCGTGGGGTTTGTGTGTTGTAGGTGATGCTCTGCAACCCCCTGTGCCTGCTGGGATACACCTTAGCCAGCTGGCGCTTCTTTCGGGAGCGTGTTGAGGAGGAAGAGCTGTCCCTCATCCTCTTCTTCGGTGAGGAATATCTGGACTACAAGCGCAAGGTTCCCACTGGCTTGCCCTTCATCCCAGGAATCCAGATAGAATCTTAGACTCTGGGGAGGGTAGGGTTGCAAAGGGCAGGTAAATTTCCAGAACCTTTCCAGAAACTTTCCATTTCATGGGAAGTTAAGCTAGGAAATTTTGGAAATATTCCAAGTTGGAAACTTTCCGTGGGAATGACCGGGAATATATGGGAATTAATGGAAAATTCTCAGACTTTTGTAACCCTAGAGGAGACCCATCAAAGCTTGTGATAAGTGATGACTCTGGTGGTCCTGTGAATAGAGTTCACCACTTAGTGGCTGGTGGAACAAGTGATTGGAGTATGTGGGTAACGCTAATGGTCAAATGCCACAGGGGTTTCTCTCAGGGGCAAAAAAAGAGGGTGTTGGCTTTTTCAGGTTCTTGTGGTTAATTTCACAGCTCGTCCATGTCAGTCCTGATGCCTTTGACCGTTATTAGTATTTACTCAGCAGTTCCTGCCCTGCCTTTGATTATACCATGCCATCCCTTTATAACCGAGCTGAATTTCTGTATTTCAGTTACTCTGTGGGGTGGATGCAGAATAGACTACAATCTTTTTATTGCCACAAATGCTATTCAAAATTGAATTGTACCTAAATAAAGCTCCTACTTTCTGCTCCCAAAAGCATAAAAATACATGAATTCTAATACTTTATAACCTACAGGTTTCTGCATGTACATATAAGGCATTTCAACAGAAGAGTCTCAAAGTTTTGTGTATGAAATTACTATTGTAAGAATAACCTGAGTTACTGTCCTAGTGGGACTGATTGAGTGAGTACTGTGGCTGTTTGACTTGGTTTGAATTTCCTTATTAAGCACTTACTGCTTTACCTAATGTGCTGTTTAGGCTGATGATGTCGCCGGTCTAACTGTGAACCAGTAGTATGCCTGAATGTAATGTGGAGAAGGGCTGCAAGATTCTGGGGAAAAAAAAATCACAATTCACAAGAGTTGAGAACCAGTTTCTGTAACGATTTTTTCCCTTAAATTTAAATGTTTATTGCACTCAAACTGCAAAAGGAAACACAACAAAACATGACTGTGCCAAACATATGACTTATCCAGGACCAGCATGTCAACTTCCAACAACACAAAGGAAATGTTGAATTGACCATACAGTTAGGGTAACCAAAAGAGCCGTACCAAAAGTTCCAGTGGGATACTTTTTTTGGTACTTTCGGGTGGGACTTGAAATGCTTTCTTTGTTGATTAGGTATGCAAATAGCCTGCGTCTGAAATGCCACACAACTGATGTCTTGAAAACACTTGTGAACTCAGAAAACAACAATAAATGAGATAAAATAATAATGATGTATACAGGAACAAAGGAAGTGACCCAAGCTTTAACTGCGATCTGGTCTGAATTAAGAAGCAGAGATCAGGATAGGATAAAAAGAAATAAAAGTATTTTGTATAATATACTAGGACAGCACGGTATTGGAAAATTTCTAAGTATTGCAATGTGATTTTGTTGTAATAAATATTGGGGTATTTACAAAATAAAAACCCATCTTGGAGGGATTTAAATAGCAAGGATGAAAATGATGATTGTCTCAGAGAACGCATGCATTGCTTTAGCTCTGCGGAGCTAAACTTTAAACTGATTTTTAAACATATACTAGATAATCTTGAAAAAGTAAAAACTAAAATTACTATAATATCCGTACTGAAATAAGGTAAGAAAAACTCTGACCTTAATCTGGCTGCCTGGTGACGTAACAATTGCACATGCAAATCATGCAATGTTGGTATTAATATCACACATTGTCCAGCCCTGTAACATGCAGCCATTTTTCAAATTCAGTACAAAATACCCTCCCTTGCACTGTGATGTCATTCAGTGCTGGTACCGGTTTTTACGCCAGTGGAAAATCAACACCTTGAAGTACTGTACTTTTGGTCCTTTCTTGAAGTACTAAAAGAAAGGTACTTGGTGTGATGGAAAAGTACCCTTTAAAGACAATACAGAATTATGGGTTACTTGAGACTATGGGGAAAAGTAGGAGCGCTTGTGTTGATCCAGCTGATGTAATACAATGCAGAAGAACCGATGTAATTTAGAAATGAGATCATGTTTTTTTATGATTAATTGTGGAGCCCTAATGTGGAGATAAGCCTGTCCTTCCCTAGGACGACTCCCAGGTTTCATGTGGTACCACACTTTCCTTCTGACCTCTGGTGCATGTGAGCAGTACTGCTAAACTGCTTTAAAAGCACATTTAGGGAACACTGCAAATTGCTTTTAAAAACTTTTTGATTGACAAACATATTGTCCTCCAGCAATGGACACAGTTTTCACCCACCTTTCTTTCCCAAACTGCTGCTTTCCATTCTTCCATACTAATTTCAAACTGTAAATATGTATTATACCTGGAAATGTTTGATTTTCTACGATATTGAATTTGTTTTTATTTGAGATAAGGCTGAGATATGGAAAAATGATAATAAAATGACTTCAATTACTTTAATGTGGAAATGGTGTTTTGAATAATTCAGGTCCATAGTGTTTGCCCAGAAATTCTATTATTCCAGCGAATAAACTCTGAGTGATGTGTCGCATAGGTGGAGATGATTATATACATTAATAGGCGGTTGCCTGCATTATTTGGGAAGCTATAATGTTTATTTATACCTCACAGAAAAGTTATTGAGGTCGGCTTAATCTCATTTTAATACACGTGGTTAGCTGGCAGTGAATATAGACGTTATAGCCGTTTTTTTTCATGTTGACAAATTATATTTGCCAGCATTTAGCATTTATACTCGTTTGGGGGGGGGGGGGGTGACTAAACTCTCAGGCATCAGTGATGGTCCCTGTCGTGCCCCCTCAGCCACGTCCTCTTTGACCCCCACCTAGACCAAGTTTTTCTGGGAGTGAGCAGCTATCACCAGGCATAACCTCAGGTGAAATGGCCATCCGACCCTAATAAATATTATTAATGAATCAACCACCCAATACTCTGTTGCTTCTCTCCGGGCCAGTGCCAGTGATAACAATGGAGCTGGATTCGGTCAGTGGCGCATTAGTGCCTATCAAATATCGATACAATTAACCTTATCTATCCTTTACTGATCCCGGCTGGAATTTACAAGATATAATAACGTAATGTTCGGACATCCCATTGCTTATTGGTTTCTATTTGCACTCAGGCTGGTATGACATTGGAATGTCTTTGGTGTGTGTGCTGTGTGACACCAAATCTGTATGTGCTTCCTCCAGGGGGTACGTAAGACAGCGCTGCTTATAGTCGCTCCATTTTAATCATATATCGTAAAACATGTTTCTTTTTCTAAAACTGTGAAGTGAAATATGAATCTGTCTGTCAAGCTTTTCAGACTTATGGAGAGCTGCCCCCTTTCGCAGGAATAAAAAAAATAAACTTGATATAAACAGGTTTATTATATATAGGGCAGTTTGGTGCAGTCTTTTCCCTCCTGTTCGCCATGCAAACTGAAACACCGACAAAGGAAAATGTTGGAAAAATCCCAGGAGTGGGGTGAAATGCAGCAAAAAAAACCACTCAGACCTGCATGTTTTTATAAACCGCGCATGTTTGCAGGTGAAGCCAAATGAGGCGGCACGTTCAAAATATTTACAAGAGGCAGGGATGACATTGTGGAGTAGGCAAACACCCGAGAAATGAAATTTAATGAAAATTGCTGATATACGGGAGGCCAGAGAGATAACGGTGTCCCCTCTTGGGAAGGAGTTTGCATAAATGGCGCCAGGTCTAAGGCATGATCAAGTAAGTATTGCGAATTGCGTGGATATATTTGTATATGAAAAGAATTGAATTCCCTGGGGTCTCGCTGAGTCTGCAAGGTGCATTAGTTCACACCTAGCGTGGACAACTGTCGTCACTTCACTTAAAAAGGGCACTTCTGCATTCAAGCAAGCTCAGCAAAAAGCAGTTGCAATCATTCATGGTTTGACAAGATCGTTATAACTAATTGGTGGTGTGCTAAATTTGTTTGGTTCCCTGGGAGAAATTAGATGAACTCAAATGACCGTTAATGTTACACCTAATTCAAGAGCACAAGGTCACAAGAGAAAAGTAGGTGATACTGTAGCTGAGAACATATTTATTTACCAGAGGTGGGGACTCCAGTCCCTGACTTGCTACTCAACTTGGACTCATCACAAATTTGATGACTTGTGATTCGACTCTGCAACACTGAGGAAAAGACTTGGACTTGACTTGGACGTGAGGGCAATGACTCTGCACTTAGACCCGACTTGGACCCTATGACTCAAGGCGGCTTGAGGTTATTGTCACCCCTCAGGATACCATAATGTTAATTTTATCATTTCAGTATATATTAATTCTTTGCTGTCTTCATTTTTCATTGGCTGAATGCAAGGTCTCCTGAGAGAGTTTGTTGGCAAGATGCATCACTCCCTGCATGTACACTGGCATAAAAACTCTTTCAGGACAACCGTGAGTGGGCACTTTCTTTTCAACCTATCTCTGCCTATAAAGAACACATCCTATAACATACTGTGGAGGGTTTTTGTTGCAGCAAGTTTCAAGTGCTAAAGATTAAAATCTGACATAGGTAGGAAGTCAAGTTACATGACTCAGAACTCGAGTCAAATTTGATGACGTGACTTGACAGCAAAAATTATGGACTTAGACACGACTTGGACTTGAGGGTAAATGACCCGAGACTTGACTTGGACTGCACTGTTATGACTCGCCAAAGAATGTTGTTCTCATCCCTGTTATTTACAGATGACCTTATTTAATTTCTAATACATCTTAGGTTCATTCATGTTTCTGCAGAGGTACAGGGAGACACTTTGCATTACAAGCTGTGAAGCGATTACCGTTTTCACCAGGAAGAGAAGCGATTCCCAGAAACTTCTTTCGCGTACCTCCATTTGCATATCCATTTGGGTCAAAATCCAGCAATCGTGGATGCCATGGGTTTGTCCCTGTGGGACCCCTGTTCCAAAGCCCATATGGATGTCAAAATAGGCATCATGTGTGTCCTTCAGGTGGGTATAGAAATCTGCTGATGCTGCTTCACAAAATGCACGTAAAGCCCGTATAGGGTACTTTTGGGCACAAGGGTTATCCCTCAAGTTCAACATTACAACCAAATTCAGCCTAAACTGGACGCACAGTACCTTATGGGCATGTTATGGGCAGTGCGTCCATAGGCCTGGATAAACCCATGTCATAAAAAATATATTACAATGCTGTCAAGAACGTGGAGACAAAAACACTGTAAAACTATGGATGACTATGCTATAACACAAGAGGAGTAACCGCAGCGTGCTTTGGTAATAAACGGAGAGGTTGGAAAAGTTGTAGAGTAGGACACAAAACAGCTGCATAAGCAGAGTGGCTCTGAAATTCTCTGAGGCACCAGAGTCTGTCCCGGGAGCAAAGGGTGCGAGGAAGGGATGGGATGCCAGGGCATCTCAGGGCACGCACACACGGGCACTGTGACGCAATTCAGAGATGCCGGTTCACATAAATAGCATGTTTATTAGCGTGAAGTTAAAGGCTATATATATTTGTCATAGGGGAGAGAATATATATATATATATATATATATATATATATATATATATATATCTCAGTTAAAGGCTCGTCAGCAAACTGTGCAGTATAGGGAAAATATAACATTTATACTGCACAGTTTGCTGACAAGCCATTAATTCTCTGCCAGCTGAGGGATGTGGGCAAATTTCATTTACCCGACAAAGCCCTTCTGACAAGAGTTTTAAGGGCAGCAAATGACATTAATACCCCTCCATTTTCATTTAGGGAATACGTGCTGGGAAAAGCAGCATTTTCTAAGTGTAAATATATGATAATTTGTACGTAGTATATCGATAGTGACGTCCATGTAGCAATCGGATGAGAAGAGCACAGCAGTGCCATGAAGACCCAGGAACTGAATGGATGTGCAGTATGAAGTGTGATCCCTTTAAAAAGAGGGAAGAACATCATTTAGAAACACTGTTAATCAAGGCTCAAGAGAAGACAAACCTGGCACTTTATTATTAAAATTTATTACTATGTTTATTAACATGCCAGCATGCGAACACTTGACTGATGGCAGTTAAATTATTATCCCCCATCATCCAGCCTCTCCGTGGTCATACATGGTCATACATGGACAATTTCAGTGTCAAAAGGTAAGTATATAATATATAGAAATACTTTATGGGGGAAAAATGCTTGGTGAAAAATTTTGGAATAAAGCGGAATGCTAAATTTTCCTGTTCCGTAGTTATACAAGCTAAACTGTCAATCCAGTGTTGAATACAAGTTGTAAATTTTAAGTTATTTTTGGCCATCAATAGTTAACAGTATAGCATTCAGTGTCAGAAACTGCATAGGTATATATTTCAGGTAAGTCCGGTGATTTTACCATAGAGATTTCATTATCCGAATTGGTGACTTTAAAAACTATAGAAGCATAATTCTAAGACTATGGAAATCTTGACTTATTGACTCCATGTATCTGGAAAACTTGATGAACTTTTTGGGGAAAAAAATTTATTTTGCTCTTTTAAAATAAAAATTCACTTTGAGTGTTTTATTTGTGATTGTAATATACGATGCTTGAGTTATTAATATTTATCAACATGAGCATATAAAAATTTATAATTGTATTTCCAGGACAAGGAACTTACATGGTTGTGGGACTAGTCTGCCATTGACTCTGCAGACACAGTCTTGTTAAGACGATAACTGAATGATAACTGTATTACACAGATCGTTTTAAAATTCGCATTGTATGGGTGACAACCTGGAGTTTAAATTTTGAGACAGATAAAAATAAAAATAAATGCAGCACCACATAATGATAGCAAAACAAGGTTTTGACACTTGATTTCATTAGAGCAATAACTCAAAAAGTATTTGAAGGATCTTTTTCCAATTTTGCTGACAATGTATGGGGGCTGAACTGGAACTGATTAAATTTTGAGACAAATCACTCCAAAACATAAACATGCTGCTTAGTGGCAGCAAAGGATGGGTGACTGCAGTTGCAATTTGAATGTAATAACTCAAAAAGTATTTGATGGATATTATTACTACTTCCCAAAACCATTGTATGGATGAAGATCTACACCTGATTTTATTTTGAGACAACTTGCCCTAAAAATGTAGCAGCAGCACAATATGGCAGAAAAGGGAGGAAAGTGAGGCTGAGGAAGACCATTGGTCTTGTAAACACAGTAAGTCTAAAAGTATTTGATGGTTCTTTTTCAAATTTTGGAGATACATTTATGGTATGGAAGGTTTGGAAGTGATCAAATTTTGAGACAAATCTCACTGAGATTAAAGCAGTGCTGCACAGTAATCTCAAAGAGAAGGACAGCCTCAGACACTTGAACTTGTTAATGTGACTCGAAAGATATTTGACAGATTTTTTTCTTGTATTGCATGAATAAAGAATAAATATTTCAGAGCTTGTGTGGTCACACCACATATCAGTCCACTTTTGCTGCCATGAGAAACAAAGTACTGGCAGGTGGCTGTTAAAATGAGTGTAAACGAGGTTTTCAAAAGATTCTGATAATACTGCCCCAGAAGCACAGCTATTTTCATTGTAACAAAATGGGACGATCCAGACCCTGCCAAAATAAAACTGTCCTACCAAAATGAGCAAAGTGTGAGAAAGGCAGTTGTCTGATGGAACCATGAGACTCACTATAACACTGACACAGTGCTGGAGAACTCCTTGGCTGATATTTAAAACAATGTGCAGAAGTGATTTCTTTGGAACTATGCCAATTTGGGGTTTTTAGACTCAGAATCTTTATAACATAAAAGAGAGGCATACACACATGTATGTGATAAACACAGTGGTTTGTCTGGGATCAGCCCCTGCCTTGTACCGCCATTCGTTTCCCTGTTTGGCCAGCTGGTGTCGCTGGCCATCCCATTCTGTGTTCCCTTAGTTCTTTCCTCAGGTTTAGTACCCTTCACAGGTCCTTGTATGTCCCCCCTACTCCCTAGGCTGGCCTGTGGTTAGACAGTCTAAGCAGATGGCTCTGACCCAATCAACTCCTCTGTTGTGGGTTTGGAGGCTGGCTGGAGACCATGTGGGATATTTTGTGATCTTCTCCCCTGGTTTTTGTAGTGCAGGTCTTGTTAATCATGTGATGTTATATTTGTTTGGGTCCCTGTTTTATATCTTTAGTTATCCCTGATTGTATGTTTCTAGTTTTGAAGTAAAGTCTGTATCCATGTTTCTGGTATCCCCTAGTGTTTGAGCTATTAGTATTTGTCACTTACTCTGACCTATTTCCAGTGTGTAATTAGTAACGCCCCATATCATCACCTTGTCATCTGTCTTTAAATTCCTGCCCTTGCTCTTCTCCGCAACTGGTCATTGTGTTGACTCTTGCGTGTTTTCCGTATGTGTCACTGGCTAATAGTTTTGTTGGATTGTTGTAGATGTTTGCCTGTGTTCCCTTTACTTTTCTTACACATAGTTTTGCTTTTTGGTTATTTTACCTTCCTGCCCTGTTTTCACCTCTCATGATCCCCTTTCTGTTTTCCCCTGCTTTCAGTTCCCAGTAAAACCCCTTGTCACCCAGCCTCACTGTGGATCAGCCTTTTCTCTGCCATAACATGTTTGTGCAAATTTAAATGGTCCAACGTTAACAGTTGACACTGCTACAATTCAGACAACATACATCTCTACATATAACGCATAACATACATCACATGCAAATGCTATTGTAACATGCAAATAGTCAGAGGTCTGTGATGGTGTGAATGCAGACATGCAAATAGTGCAAATGTTACATTGTTGTTTGATTACCAGCGGGGGGTACTGTTTAGGATTCTGATAGCACTGGGGGTGATGCTGTTCTTGGAGTGTTTTGTGGGGAGTGATCTGAGTCGTCTCCCTGCGGGAAGCAGCTGAAGCAGGCCTGCACCTATGTAAGGGCTCCCCCATGATCCTTTGGCCAGGTTTAGTGGTGCGTTGAATGTTAAGGTGTTCAGTTCTACACACATGATATCTATCACTAACTACCATCAGATGAACACTAATGTCTCATTTTGATCTTGTATATTTCTATTTTATTTGCTATAGTTTTACACGTGCTTTATTTTTTATGTTTGCTTTTCACTTATTTATTGTAATTCTATATGTAATGTACAATAACAATAAAGGATTGCTGTGCCCTGTCTTTATAATCCTAAAGGATCACCCATATCCGGCAAGGGAGGTCATCTGAAGCAATGCCGCACTGGGCCAGCTTCCGATCCGCAGAACAGGTCAGCTTCTACAGTATCCGTTCCCGTTCTGCTGGTAACCTGCCCTGGTCAGCAGGGTGCAGGATGTGATGGCAGCACAACATGAGATCTGTCAGGACGTGGGAGAAAATTGAACGTGTGTGAATCTCAATCGACACAAAGACTCCTAACGTCCTGCATCTAGGTCCAGCTCTGTCACAGCTTGTATACTGTTCAGCAGATTCTACCTTTTCATGCATTTAATTTTTATTTCCATCTCCTGCTCCATCCTCACTTGTCATCACCTACTCCATCTCTGTTCATGGACTCTACAGATCTCGTCTATCCTCACCCCTTTCTCCGTCTCTGCATATGGCCCTGCTCCAATTTCACCTGGAATTACAAACATGGTCCATCCCACCCCTATGTAACTGGTTCCAGTTCAACCTACAGCCCCCTCGTCTCAGTTGGATATGGGTCCAACATCCCTGTTCATGTGCAGTGCTGTTGCCAAAAAAAAATGCATAATTACCTGCCGTACTCTTACTACCTGTCCAACTGCCATGTCAGGTCTCTTGACAAAAGATACTGGCTGTATTACTATTGTAAAAAAATGAAATATGAGTACTTGAGTGCAGCTCACAGATATAACAACCAGCAATGGAGAAAAAGCTCTCTGTCCGCGGTCTGCAGGGTGATGATGAGGGCACCCCCACTACCAAGACACGCAGACCCTCCAAAGATGTGATTTTCTTTCCAGAAAATAACATGGATCATCCCTAGTGTTCTGGAGCTGGCTGTCGAGATTGAACAGCGACACCTTCGCTGTAAATAGTTAGGCTTGTCTTTTCATTTTCTATTTTAGTTCTATTAAATATTAATTATTCAGCATTAGATTCCCGTGTGTTTCTATATTTCAAAACAAAACATTGTATATTTCAAAACAAAAAGGATGTCAAATGAATAAAATACTTAATAATTAAACTCTTAAAATAAATGTAGTGCTTTGCAATGGAAACCTCCCAGGCTTCTTCAGATCTCAAGTGCAATGCACAAAAAAAAAAAATCACTTTTACACAAAGGCACTTCCTGAAAAGCTGTGACCACTGCGCGGGCGACGTTTTTTGTAAGAAGCCCAAATTGCATGGCCATTCTGCTACTAATACACATCTTAAACAGACTTTCTTTGTATACATACTTCCTTCTTGCACTATTGTTTTATTTGCACTATTTCTTCGCTGCTGCTGTTGTGGAACTTCGCACACAAGTGTTTCACTGACCTGCACTTACAAAATATCAAGTGATTTTTTTGTGGTGACGTTACATCTGTGATCATACTTGCTATGGAAAGGACTCAATAATCAAAAGCCTAAATGCACAGACCGCTGAACTTTTGTTGCAGGTTGCAAACCTGATATTTTATTAACAAAAGGCTTAAATATACGTGTTAATACAAAACACAAAACCTTTTTTTTTTATCTTCAGAGGCCCTCCCCTGTCTATGGCTAAATAAATTGCAAATATCTGAACAAGATACGAGCTGTTCCCTTAGACATCATCGTATGGCTGTGCTATCGTTACTCCTTTGGGGACGGAACTCGAGTTGCCAACTTTGGTCAGCTGGTCGGCGTGAGATTTTCAATTCGAGAAATGTCTGCACACACATTTCTGTATGGAAGAGTTGTATTACTTTGTAAATAGTCTGCGGGGTTTGCAAACTACCCTAATGGTTTTGATGTAGTTAATTTTAGATTTATAATAAAATAATATAGATTAGCTGGAAGGATATTTTCAGCACGGTGCTTAATAATGGGAAAGATAATCATATTGACACAACCAATATTACAGTAACAACGCATCAGACTGAATATAACACTCCGAATATAACAATATAACAACACCGCCACTCAATCAAACCATCTTAATCAAATCTAAGTTGAGCGATTGCATCGATGACCTCGGCACTCGATTCGGTAAGTCATCGCTAACGCGCATGCTCCGTAGTATCCCTCTCTCTTCTGGCTGTTGATCATGGCTCCGGTGGTGAGTTGAATTGTCTTTCGAAAAACGCTGTTGTATTTTGTTATTTTCCCGTGGATGCGGGCTCCAGAATATACTGGAGCTGCTTAGCATACCGTAGATTATGGGTTCGGATTTAGTTCCATGTTTGGATCGTGAGTCGCGTGTATTTAAGCGTGTTTCTGTCCTAGTGAGGCCTGGTTTTATAAACCACATGGTCAGAATAGGTGGTGTACATGTATTCGCTACTACGTGAATTTAATTTTCGTTAGTCTCATAAATGTTTAACTAAAACTCGAAAGTGTTTGAACGGCTGACTTGTCTGGGATTGGGCGATTTGGTGCAAGTCAGGTTTCACACCGGTAGGGTTCAACCAGCTGGTTATGCGTTGTTCTGCCTAATGACGAATCGCTGGTTATGTCCCGATTTTTGACACTCCTTATGTACAGTAGAGCATTTCTTACTGCTGTTATGAGTGGAGATGGAGAGACATGTTGAGTAACAAACGAGTTAGCCTTCAGTGGCCGCGCTATTAAGTACATCTGTGATAAGAGTTTTGTATTTTCTACAAATTGCGCATTGTGGTGGTTTATGTGTGTTGTATAAGGTAGGAATTTGCTTTAAGATCCCATGTGGGGGTTTTCTTCTGAAGCGTTCCGATGAATAAGTTGGATCTGTTTTATGTGTCTTGTGGTCAGATGCAACCTCAAGTGAGCTCCATCGCGGCAACATGTCTGATTCGTTTCCTTTTCTTATCTCTTTAGAAAAAACAGAGTGCCAAGGGTGGCAAGAAGAAGAAACAGGTCCTTAAGTTCACCTTAGACTGCACACATCCAGTGGAGGATGGGATTATGGATGCTGCTAACTTTGTACGTATGAAGTCCGTTTGTCTGTGTGGCTGCTGGTTGATAGTCTAAATGAATGTAGAGAATACGTTTGGATTCCATATGCAGATGTTCTGTTTTGTGTTCATTTTTTTTATTAGAACACTTGCAGTGTGTAGATAGTTTGTGTTAGAGCCGTGAGTGACTTCCAGGCGGCTGTCCCCTATTCGTCTCGCTGTAGGAGCAGTTCCTACAGGAGCGCATCAAGGTGAACGGGAAGGCAGGAAACCTCGGCGGGGGCGTGGTGACCATTGAGAGGAGCAAGAGCAAGATCTGCGTGACCTCTGAGGTGCCATTCTCAAAAAGGTAAGGCTGTTTTTGATTGCTGCTGGATTGTTTTGGTCACACCACTGCAGGACGCTCAGCAATCCCCTATAAGCCCCTTAGATTTGCTTCTGTGTTTGGATCTTGAGTCGTGTATTTATGTGTGTTTCTGGCATGGTGAGTCCTGCACTCCACAAACATGGACAGAGGAAGTGCTGTGCAAGTGATTGATGTCATTTCCTGGTGGACTGTATGTCAGTCCCTTTAATTCTAATGCAGTGTTCCCCAATCCGGTCCTCGGGGACCCACAGACGGTCCATTTTTTGGTCCCTCCCAGCTCCCTGCCAGTCAGTCCACATTTTTGCTGCTACAAGGAGTTGAGAGGGTTCAAAAACGTGAACTGACTTCAGGTTCCTGAGGGACGGATTGGGGAAACACTGTTCCTGATGCATAACAGATCCGAATGAGGTTGCATCATCTACATGGTTCCTTTTATGAACACCCCCCCCCCCAAAAAAAGAACTAAATTAAACATAAATAATAGATTTTTAAAAAGCAGCGATTAAAATTTGCCGCCTTCATTACTCAGCAATATGCTGGACAGAAGATGGGGCATATCACATGGGGGTCCAATAAAAAGAGCAGAATCCTTAGTTGTGTGGGAGCATTTCATATTAAAAGTGAATTAAAATGCAGTTGTCTGCCCATACTGCAAAGCAGAACATTAATATCACAACAGCATGACTGCAATGCCACCTACTGCACCCTAAGTCGACATCCAGGCTTGACGGATTCACCCAGTAATATGAAGCTAGCCGTGGGTAAGCTATGCAACCACCTAGCCTGCCTTTGTCATCCCTTTGACTTAAATTAGCTTAATTTACTTTTTATGGTTCCTCTATCTTAAGGTAATCACCGCTAAAATGGTTAGCCCCTTTGCTTTGCCGCATCATCTTACATGGGGCTGAATGATTTATCGAGTATCGAGAGGTTCTATCCTTTAGGGGTACAAGCAGCATTAGCTGCAGATCCCTGTTTTTTCCCCTGCTTGGTTCTGTTTTTATTGGTTTATTTTACCTGGGCCAATCGATTGTTGTGACAGTGCAAATGCATACTTATTTTATGTGCATTTGCACTGATTTGACAAATTATTGTGGAGTTTCACCTTTATATACTAATTTGTACTTAATTTGCAGTATAAAGAAAAACTGTTTTGGAGGGGGGGCAGTTTTAAATCACTCAGACTCGAAACAGCATGAAGGTGATTAATATTCCAATATCGTTCAGTTCTGTAGCGATAGTCTTCACCCTCACACCTTCTTGAGTGAAGTTCCTTTGGCTCTGCAGTCGTCTGCCCTTCACTCTCCACTTCGCTACTGTAACTGTGCTGATCCAGCAGTGGAAAACGTTCTCCCTGCTCCAAACTCAGCTCACTATAATATGTAAATCAGAGAAAATGTGATCATTTTTGCAAAGACCTGAGAAGGCGTGGTGATGATTTACTACAAAAAGTATATGAAAGAATTAGGAATCCTAATAAATGTTGAATCGTACATCTCCGGTATTGAAGAAGACTCCGGAAAAGCATACCATTTGACCGCAGATGTTATCTCGTCGTAGAGAATGACTTGGACGAAGATGTAACTGATGCAGTTAAGACATCACAGAAGCGCATGACGGACCGTCTCATTCACAATTAGCTAAAGAACTATCTCGATGAAAAATAAATGATTTATTTATGGTTTATTATTATCTTCGCGAAAGTATTATCATAATATTTTTAGACATGGAAATGTGAATGCATCTGTCGTTTTGAGAAGAGTCACATTGTCAGAGTCACGTGTGGCAACCGTGAGTCACAGGTTACCAACCCCTGGTCTGAATAGCGTGTGTGAGCGTGTGTGAGCGTGCATCCCACGATGGTTACTGCCTCATGCTCATTGCTTCAGAATATGTTATATTTAGTGTGTGTGTGTGTGTGTGTGTGTGTGTGTGTGTGTGTGTGTGGTCCTTGTATGCAGTACATTGTCCCCACTATGTGATAAAAACCTGTCATCAGTTCAATCTGTGATTGCAATCAAAAAGCTAAAATATCTTGTATTTTGTTTGGTTATTTATGTTTATGGTTAGGGCTGGGTAGGGGTTAGGGTCGGGTTAGGGGTTATGATCGTCATTGTTGGGGTTAAGGTTTTGCCCATAGTAATGAATGGAGAGTCCCCACAAAGACACGTGTACTGGTCTGTGGGTATAATACATCATGGGTGTCACGGTACACAAAATGCATGGTTTGCTGCGAACCCCTGTTTTGAGTTAGTAACTTGGTGTAATTTCAGTAAAGCAGGAAAAACAACTTGTTTTGAAATTATTAAAACTGCGAAACACAATTAGGAACCCTTGTACACCAAAGGTAATGTCTGTCTGTCTGTCTGTCCGAATAACACAATACATGTTTATTTGCACATTGCATACGTAAATTTAAAAACATCATAACAATCATGATGAACTAAATCCTGTGCTTCGAAGTATGATCGCCTGTATCGATAAACCGTGAGTATTTTTTTTTTTTTTAGCCTGGTCTGAATTTCCCGCCAGTTGCAAGACTTACTTGCAGAGGCTGTTGCTGCTTTGCTCTTGTTTTATCAGCTACTCTCTCTAGACCGTTGTAGTCAATCTGCAGATTACGTGATTAATATAATTGATACTGACAGCCTGAGTTAATATTGCGGAGTGTGTTTCATTTTCAGGTCGTGGTTGTGAATGGACTCTTAGCCGGTCCTTGATTTTCATCTGATTTTGTTATAGTGGCAATTAATATTTGGCAAATTGTATTCTATGCCCCAATTCTTCTGCCTTGTATGAGTTTTCTGTTTTTAAATGTTTTTATTTTGGTATTTGTGTGTGTAATTTAGAATTTTTATATGGTTTGGTCCAGAGATAATTAACTCAACTCATGTCCACTGATGATAGCTTTTCCAGATGAAAATTTGCATTTGGTTTCTTGGTAATAGATTTATTTTTATACAGTATAACTTAAAAAATGCACCCATGCCTACTTTTTTCAGCAATGCATGTTTTTAAAGAAGAGGACCTTGTGTGGAGACTAACATGTATGAATTTCAGAGATGAAGTGTCAGGCACAGATTCACCTAGAAATATAAAATGAATCCACGTGGAAATGCTGTGATGAATTGCAAACAACATGCAACCAATATCGATACCAGTGTTTCAGACTCAAACCGGGGTCTTGTTTTTTGACTGATAGCAATCCTTGTTTGCCAGTCTGCAGCTGCAACGTTCTGAAGTGTTGCCCTTTCGTTATTACTTTCCCTCTATCTTTGACGTCGACGGCTGCCTGGAAATGAAAACAGGCTAAAAACATCATAATGGAACGCTTTGCGGTTAAAGGTTCATTTCTGGGTTGCAAATCTCTGTGCTTTTCATGTTACACTTGGTCCCTTCCAGGCTTCCTTATTGAGGGGGTTCCTGTGTCATTTATGTTGTTGTTACAGTTTGTAGTAGTTAAGTAAGCTGGAGTATAAGTAGATTTGTTGCAGCCTCAGCCATTATAGTAAAGTGTGTTACCATGGCAGTTTTGTGTTACGGTGTTGCTCGGACCTGACTGAGGGTGGATGCATCTATTCTTCCTTGTGTCTCCCCCCCCATCACCACTTTCACTATTTACAACTATTTTGATGGTGCGAGCAGAAACAGACCATGCGTTACTCTTTGTTAGCGTGTGTGAAAATGGGTCTTTTTGGGCCGATCTGCCAGTCCCATTGCATGTGCCCAGGGTGACGGCTTCAGCCGGCCGATTTCACTTGCTCATAGCCGGTTCGGTTCGGTGCCGGATAAGAACTCGTGCCCCGCGGTGCCAACATAGAACCCTACGTGATGTAGGGCACTAGCTTCTGAAGGGGCAATGACTTCACATAGCAGTTTCAGTTTGTATGGGGTGTTGAGTTGGGACAAAGAACCGCTAAGCGTATGGAGGGGGACCCTATTTAGCTAGCATGCTGTGACCAAATAAAAAGCATTATAATGAAGTGGACTAGCAAACTATTTTTCTTTTTTTTTTTCTTTTCTTTTCAAATAATCACATGCAGTCACATTGTAATACTTTCAAAAACACCTTAAAGTCTGTAGATTGAGTATAGAAATTAAGTTCTAATAAAAGTCTTTACTTATACTATTCTCATCAAACGAATAATGACATGAATTCAAAGCTTTGGACGAAAGTGTCTGCTCAATAAATAAAAGTAGCAGCATTAGGAGAATTGAGGCCTTGAATTCTGGAGACGGAGCTCTCGGTCTTTCACTTTATTGGTTAAAATGAGTAGTTACTGACAGCACCAGATTGTTTGGGTTTTATATTGTTTTAAGTCAGTTGATAATTTGCTGGTTAAGGATCTGAATATCACTCTTTTACGCATTTAATTAAATCTCTTTTTGCAATTTTTAGTAATTTCCCAGTTTGGTATCAATGCTTTGCCACATCTAAAAGAAGCTGCAAAGACGCAACAGAAAAAAAAAAACGCACGTTTTTTCCATCCTCTGTTCCTTTCAGAGCTGCAGGCCGTTAATGTGGTAAATAATTAACCGTAGTGTTTCTGGGTGCTGTAGTTGAGGTTTTGTTAATTAGCGTGACTAATAGAATCAGGTGTGCAGGTGGTGGCAGAGCTGAACTGCGCGCTGGCTGGTGTTTGTGGGCGCCCGCGCTGTTGTCCCCCTGCTATCAGCGCCGGGACGTTGCGGCGCAGCAGCGAGGCCTGTCTGTCAGCTGCAGAGTGATGCGCCGCTGCCTCACCACCTCTGGGTCCTGCTAAAACGAAGAAGACGCATCAGTCTCCTGTGACCCTGACTGACGTTTTGCTCTGTGCCGTCTGTCTTCACTTTCAGACATTCCGTATAACCCGAAGGTTGCATGTTCCAGTCCTTGTAAGCGGTTCCTGCTGGTATTACCCGTGTGATTGGAATTTGCGTCTGTTAAATACCTCATTTTAAGGGGCAGGAACTTTGCAGGCAGCTGACTGCAAACCAGAAAGACGGCTGATAGTGGACATTGGCGCTAGTGAGGATGCACGTGGGTGAGGCGTGTTGAATTACCTGGCGAAAGAGGGTAATAATGGCCAATTTGTGCAAAATGTGTCAAAAGCTCTGTGCTTTTGCATGTACCCAATGCTTCATGCTAATTTTTGGTACCGTCGTGCTTACATCCACCTGTCTTCCTATTGGCTGTGAGGCTTTCTGCTTGGGCGCCAGTGCAGCAAATCATAAACGAGCAGCTCTCTGTGTCCACTAAACTGCCTTTCCCTTGGGCTGTAGGTCACGAAAACTCCACTGTCAGTCTCAACTGTGTTTACTCGGGAAGTAGCAGATGGGGAAAGGCAGAAATATGCTTTAATGCAAGTCGCAGTCACCTGTGATACCCTGTCAGATTAATACCGTTCATTTAGCAATGTGCCTTGCTGTGTAAATTTCACCTGATGGGATTTTATGCTTATCTGGATCTGGGTATAGCAGCATGCGTACAAAGTGTGAGCTGTACTCATTTGGCTGTCCTGTTTAAAGGTAGCTTAGCTGTGGGGGGGAATTATAGTGCGGGATTTAAGATCCATCATGTCAAATGTAAAGTCTTTGATTTTTTTTGGTTTGCGGGGGGGTAACAGTGCATAAAAATGCACTTATGCCACCTTTAGGGAGTCGGGGAGTGTCCTCTGTGACCCGTGGTGTGGAAAAAAGTGTTTTGATATCGCTGTCTGTTTTTCAGCAGACTCACAAGACCAACCGAATGGTAGCTGTGCTTTCAGGCGCGGCGTTCTTAAGTCCATGTTAGGTTTTTTTTTTTTTGGGGGGGAGGGGGGATTCTATGGCTTTTTTTTGGATTCTATGGCTTTTTGGGAATTCTTGTCCATCCCCATTTGTGGTATCTTTCTGCACTTTTTTGTTCTTTGCCTTGTAAACTTTTCCACTGACATGATGTCTGTTCCCGACTTGAAGACGTTGGTTTTGTCCTTGCATCTGAATTGACACCTGGTGTGACGAAGAAGCCCATTCGCTGTCGCCTTTATAGAGCTGCTGCCTTTAGTAAGGAGAGTGGAAGGATACCAGTGCTCTGATTGGTTGATAAAGGTGTCAGTTATTACTGCTTGTGTGTGTGCTGACTGTGAAGGCGGGTCTGGAAAAAGGTCTCTTTTCTTCTTGATCTCTCAGCTACCCTGATTGACAACTTCAAGAGCTGCTCTGGCAGGCTGGAAAGAGAAGACTGGTCTTTTAGCCCCCAATATTATTGCTTATTCGGAATGTGGTATAAATCCATATTTGCTAATGTTCCATAAAGAAAATCTTGTTGCTGTATTATTTATTGGATCTAGTTGGATATACTTTTCTATTTCTCAGAACATTATGCAGCTTCAGTGGAGGTTCCAGGTCTGTGTCTGAGCTCTGAGGTCTGTGTTAGTTCTGTGATGCAGTGTCTGGTTCCAGGTCTGTGTCTGAGCTCTGAGGTCTGTGTTAGTTCTGTGATGCAGTGTCTGGTTCCAGGTCTGTGTCTGAGCTCTGAGGTCTGTGTTAGTTCTGTGATGCAGTGTCTTTGGAGCCCATTTGGTTCCCTGAGTGAACTAGTAGGTTATGAGGCACCACCTGACTGAAAGTCTGAGACCTTGTGTTTTATGGAACGGGTGGGATTAGCTCTTTGTAGGGATGTTAAATGAGTGCGTTCTTAAGATGGCTGGAGTGCAGAACATCTGGGATCCCTGTTGTCTCCAACCCGAATATCTGCAAACCTCTAGCTGCATAGCCCTGTGGTCGTAGCTTTGGTGTAAAGGTCCACCTTTGCCGTTATTGTGGGTGTGGCCGACCTCGTAACCCTTCCACGCCACTGTGCCTGGCGGCAGCAGAATAGGCAGCCCTGCCCTAATGAGAGCACCGTGAAGGTTCAGGCAGACAGCATTACAGGGTTGGAACTGGGGTTCACTACACAAGCAAACATTTTACAGATCTCAGTCATGCCTCCCGCAAAACCACAGTTTTCAAAGTTCCTCAGTCTCTCACATCTCAAAACGGAATGAAACTATGAAGTGCAACAGTCCTTCAGACTTGATGCATAGATCACAATGCGTTCAACCATATTATGAAAATGAGAAACTCCCATTTGCGGTCTAGCAAAATGATACAGACTCACTGTGGCTTTGTCGTCTGTCTTGCGGGTTGAGGAGCAGTCTCTGGTAGGGTATTGGAGTGCCCCAGTCATATTGGGCATGCACCCACCCCGAACGGCACTGGTGTCGCTGAGCGAAAACTGACAGAGCGCTCAGCAATCTTCCTCACTTCCAAACCTGGCCTATACACTTCAGAGAATTGGATGTATTATGCCTGTCACAGATTTTCCCTGTGCTAGTTGACTGGAACTCATAGCTTCAAACATGTGGAATTTAATCTCACCATCATCATCTGACATTGTTTCACATGCACCAAAACCTGTAACCCACCTGCCTTTGCTCGTGAGAGGTTTACTTACAAAAAAATGTTCTGCGGGCAGAAGGGAAAAAAAATATTGGTTCAGTGAGATGACCAATCAGATTGTAGAAGAGGTGGGACCAAGACACCTGATTGGTTGGTCCATTGGTCATGTAAGTTAAACTCCCATGAGCCCTGCATTCACTTTCTACGCTGGTGATTGGTCAGCATCTTGGTTGACATCTAAATGTCTGAACCTATGACTGTCGGTCACATTTATATTGTTCAGGGTCACTGCAGCAGAGATCCAGTCTTGCTTTAAGACCTGACTAGTGCGATGTTGGGTTTAGAGAAAGTGAAAAGGGGACTTTTCTTTCTCTGATGACTTTGGGCCTGGGCTGGTGTCAAGAAAGTGTTTTTATTTTTCAGGTACCTGAAGTACCTGACAAAGAAGTATCTGAAGAAGAACAACCTCAGAGACTGGCTCCGCGTGGTGGCCAACACCAAGGAGAGCTATGAGCTACGCTACTTCCAAATCAACCAGGATGAAGAGGAGGAGGAAGATGAGGACTGAACCTTGTGCATTTTCCTGATTTTGTATATTGAATAAAAAAAACTATACCGTCATCCTTGTTTTGGTTTTTGTTTTGAGGCTTCAGAGGGAAATTAATGTAAAAGTTTGGATCTGTCTGTTCGTGTCTTAACCTTCATTTAGGTGGCACTGTGGACTGGTTGTTAACTGGACAGCAGATCCCAGCAAGCTTAGTGCAGCACCTTGGCCTTCTGATTGGTTACCTGATATATTAAAGTACTCCTGTTGATGACAAACCAACTAGTCTGGATAATTATTGTATCTTACTGGGATAAAACTTGTTAGAGAAATGATACATTTAGTCTCTAACTATTGATTAAGTCTACATGTAAATTAGAACCCTAATGAGAAATTATTCCATTTCATTAGTGCTGAATTTGCAGGTGTTTTCTGTGTATACACGTTTTATTTGTAGACCAATGTTAAGCCATCAAAAATATTTTGGTAATCATCCAGATATATTCTGTCATTGTGGTTTGCCTGTCACTTTTATTAGATTTTAAATCTTTCACGTGAGATATCAGTGCCGCTCTCTCTTCGTGTGGCAAAGGCTCCAGGGATGTTAAAACACGGAGAAGTGAATGGGCCGGAATGACTGACGTCGCAGGGGGGCGGGGCGTGGGGGGGCGCAGCCGCGCAGCCTCCCCGCGCGCTGCGAACTTGCTCGTGTGATGCCGGATCCACCGGTGCGTCCTTGTGCGATAGCACAACAAAAACACCATCCGATGGCGGTCCCTCATATTACTATTCTTCATATCTTGCAGCATCTGTAACCTTGACAACCGCAAAATCCACCCTGGGCGCTCAGTCCGTATTGTGCATAGCGACCTTCCTAGAGGATGGACCGGCTGGTTTTGTAGCGTCTTGTTTTTATTTATTTGACACCCCCACACACACACACACACACGGAGTGCGCAGTTTTTACATGCACGACGGCGGGATGTTGTTCAGCGCACGAACGGTTAAATGTTCCCCCAACGCCGATACTTCAGCGTTTGCTGAAGATGCCGCGTCCGCCTCACACCTGTGTCTTTAAAACTCTTGTCTTTCCCCCCGATCGCGGTCGCAAAGATGCCGTGACAAAGCCCCTTACTGGAATTATTTATAAAGAGTCTCTTTTTGTTCCAGTGACCAGATCTATGTTTCAAGAAGTGCGTTTTTTTCCCCACAGCATTTAGCACGTCTTTCGGCCGTTTCGGGTCACTCTCCAGGTATCTCACTAACCAGGCTGCCTCGTTGGCCACTGAGCCCTTAGGTGGAGCAGCCAGCACGCACTTCTAATGCTCTCGATCCGCCACATGCAGAGGAGACACGGGCTTTCTCCTGCAAGGACTGGCAGTGGCACAAAAGAGATCAGCCGTCCGTATTTATTCGCCGGGGTAAATGCAGAGCAATCGGGATTTTGTGAAGTTCTGCGCCGTATCCTGGCGTAACCTAGTATTGTGCGGACTTTGAAGGCGAAACGGGGGAGAGGGGAAGCCAGAAATAGCCGCTCCTGTCACGGACACTTGCAGCACAGCGCACTACTAGTAAAACTGGTAACCAGGAGGGCATGACTAACTAGTTGTGTTGGGAGGGGAGAAATTATGGGATGTATCGCCATGGCAACAGACCAGACGTCACAATCTGGGCATGTGTGTTCCATTTTTGTCTCTTTTTTATTTTCAGACTGGAGGATTTGGACAGAGAAGAGGGAGAGGGGAAAGAGAATTTTTTTGCTCCTTAAAAAAAGAGGGCAGCCATCTTTCTTGAAAAAAATAAATAAATAAAATAAAAAGGGTCTCCGTCAGTGCTGAACGGATTTCGTTTCGTGTAGACATTTCCAAAGTGCGTTGGGGTTAAGTTTTGCGGTGCACTTTGCACTATAGCTGGAGTGTGATTTTTTTGTGAAGGTGCCGTATGCGGTAAAGATGCCGGGGTCGCTAAGTAATGAAGACGAGGGTCAGGACGACATGGATTTCGAAGACGAAATGCCAGGTGAGAGCGTAAAAGTGGATGGGATTTCTGTAGTTCGGATGTGCACCGTACCGCCAAGTACGCTTCGCCGAATGCGGGGGGAAAAGGGCTTGCCCTGCGATATTGTAGACTTAAGGGAGGGGGGGTGATAATGACAGCACGCCTGGGGGCTCAGCCTAATTTACTTGCACGCGTGACCTGTAATATTCTGTCCTCGGTCTCTGTAGCGCAAACGCCTTTTAGCGGTTAGTGGCAAAAAGCCTGGATATTAAAAAGGTAGCGGCGGTCTGTGCCATGCAGCTGTGAGGTGGCGCTACACGAATATCATTTTTCCTCTTTTTTTTCTTTGAAGTTGAGTGGAATGAGACGTACTCTTTGCATGGAGCAATTTATTTATTTGCGTTAAATTTTTATCTTCCGTTTTATTTACGGAGACCGTTGTCTGTATACAGATATATGCATCTGAGTAGGTGCACCATTTTGTTGCATGTCTGATTTGGTTACCTAATTATTCTGCTTCTCGCCATGTGAGTGAAATATATACATTTAGCTACTTCACTGAGAAACATACGAAGTAAAAATATGAATGGGTGCTGCCTGTTATTTCTCTTCGTTGATCCACTATGAGGTTTATTTTCGTTTGTTATTATCAGTAATAATAATTGTATTTTTTCAAAAAATTACACAATAGTTGGGCCTGTGAAATTTAGGACGTCACTGCGCATTCTCAGTATTTACATTTACAATAACGGTTAGGTCACACTTCTGTGTAATGAAGCATGATAATGTAATTTATGGGTGGGGGCAAATAAACATTACCAACCGGAAAATGTTTTTGTTTTAAGTTGTTTAACCCCGTCTTGGTTGAGACTATATTTTAGGTATAATATTCTGTCCCGGATCATCGTTTTATTCATGTTATATTATAAAATGTACTGTTATTTGGGACTCCAGGTGTTCAGTGTTGATCGCATGGGGTAAAGACCGCAGCCACGTGTGACCCAGGAAAACATTCAGCCAATAAACAGGCGTCATCCCCAGCTGTCCAGAAAAGGGAGGGACGCTGCCTTTAGCACCCCCAAGCCGAAAAGAGGCCAAAGACAACTAATTGTTATTATTACTACTACTACTACTACTGCTACTAATAATTATTATAATAATCACCATCACAATCAAGAGATGGAGGTGTTGGTGGGCGGGGCTATCAGTGGACCATTACCCGTTACATGGTCAAGGGATAACAAAAAGAGAGGGACGAAGGGGGATTCCTTGAGGGAGTCTCCCTTACTGTCTTTTCTTTGTTGTGAACGTCCCTCCTGAAAAATAACCCTTAGTGCTAAACCGAAGACGGAGAAATGGCAAAGCTGGCAGGTTCCGCGACGGGGCTTGCGGCGGCTTTATGAGAATAAAGGTTTTGAAAGGCTGACAGGAGACCCACGCCTTGGGCTCTTACTGTATGAGACTCCCCCCACCCGGCCGTCAGCGCTGCGTCGTGTTCAGCTTTTATTTACGCTGCTGGTTAATCACCACCTGGAGGGACACGGACCGGGGCGCCCTGCCAGAGGCTACGGCGCCGGGCTCATCAATCTCCCAGCCAGTGGTCTTTGGGGCCCCTGTGGATTCACTGCTTGTGTCATAGCTAGGGCGCCGTGATGAAGTGTCTCGCAATACGGCCTCCCTTTCCATACCGCGGTGTCACTTTCGTCAATAAAATCAATGCATTCATAGTTCCCCCACCCCGCTCCACCCTTCAGCCGGTTCTTGGCCGTGACTAAATTAATACTAGATTAAATACAAGGGCAAGCTGGAAACGGCATCGATTTCTCCCCGCCCCATTTGCATTCTGTTATTGCAGGTGGAAAATAGAGTATAGTGTATAAACTAAGTAATACAGAGCCACGGCACTGGACGTGACATACAGGCGTAATTTATGGGACAGTTATTACCAGGAATAAGCCTCTCGCATATTACTACCTGCAGTGCATTTTCGCACGAAGCCCTACCGATGAGGCTTCCTGTGGGTTTTTTTGTTTGCTTATATTGGGAAAGACAACAGCACTCTTTTCAAGGTTATTTAGTCGCTTCTCCTTTCCTCCCGGGTTCCTGCTGTCTGGCCCGTTTCACCAGTCCCTCGGATTCTCCCTTTCTTCCCTCTTCCCTCCGTAGGAGTTAGCGGAACAGTCCAGCAGTCCGGGTGTATTTGTCAAGTAGCTGTGGCTTCGATTTTAACCTCCAAAATACACGAATTCAATTCATACCTCGTCTGTAGTTAAATTTAAAGGTACAGCAGAATTATGTGCGCCGACGAAACTGTTTTGGGGGGGGAATTAAAATGCACAATGGAATTGAGAAGTATAAGGTCAGGGACTGTGAAATCGAGGTATATATGACTTCTGCTTGAAAATTGCATCTGCTGTTTCAGAAAGCTCCGGCAATGTCTATAAAGGAACAGCTCGGTAGCTGAAAATAAGGAAAGGGGAGGCAGGCTTATTCAGAGACGCCTTGGCGCCCACAGCATTTTTACTTGTGATGAAATAAAACGAAGCTGCAGTGTCGTTAAATTCAGATCTCTTGAGCTGAAACAAAATGAATTTGTTTGTCCTGAGGTGGTTTGGAGGCCTTCCATGAAGGAGATGTGTGAGAGTAAGTCAGCGTTGCTGGGAGGGTAATTTAAGGAGTGCCGGGCTTGAGGGCCTGGCACAGCGACATGCCAGGGGCTTATTAGAATTAAGTTACCTCCTCTCTAGCTAGCGCTCCTTCTGCCCTTCCGCTGCTGCTGTTGCTTACTTATCCTTGACTCTGCCCCTGATGTTCAGCTTCCGCCTTAACGTTGGTCCCGTTCCTTGCTCAACTTGCTCAACCTCCAGTCTCTCTGTTTACTTTTCTCTTCCTGTTTTGGTCCTGATCTGTCCAGACGCCACGTTTGGTTTCTGGCTCTTTCCCCTCTTCAGCCCCAAGCTTCCCAAAACGCCAATCCTGATCCCACCCCCGATTCTCTTCCTACCATCCCGTTCTTCACTTTGGTCATTCTCCTGCTCCTTCTCCTTCTAAATGTTGTGCTCCTGCTCCTCTCTGTGATCGGGTTCCTGCTCTCTCTTGTTTTGTGGACTCTTCTTGTTAGGGCTACCCTTTTCCTAAGGACGGGTACAAAAGCACGATAGCCCCCTCCATTTTAAGTTTTATTTTTACTTAGCTAATAGGCAAAAGCTTTTTCGTCTGCCGTGGAGCACTGGATACTGTCCCTCTGATTAAAGCACGTTACTCTTTCAGTTGGCATCGTGGGGCGAAATGTGACACCCCATTTCTCATTTGTTCTTGCATGTATTCATGCACTTGCAGGCGTTCGCGTCTCTCTGTGATGAAGGGGGTATTCTGCCCAGCTGGCTAGCTTAAGTAGCCCCAGCACCATTAACCTGACAGTTCCATTTGGAATATGTCAGACGGCTAATGTGTTTTCCCATAAACAGCGGGTTTCCTAGAAGGGCCGCGCCACAAACCTCCTACATAATGCAGATCGCTGATCTTAAGGCTTTTCCAGGAAGGTCAGCACTACACTACCATCTTTGATTGCCCAGCCAGGACTATGGGTGGTTCATGGGGGTGAGTTTGCTGGGCGATGTCCACTCTGTAGGGGCATCTTCTTGCAATCGTCCAACGAACCAGGGCATGAAGAGATACGTTCTTCTCCTGTGTCCTTGTAAACCTCACCGGTGTGTGGATATATGGTGGGCTTCTGCGCCCGTGGCAGTAGAGACAGCCCGCAGGCTGCTGATAAGCCAGCTCGCCTCCCAGCCACCATCACTTCAGGTGAGGGGGATTCCCCGGCTCAGATAACCTTCTAAGGATTACAAAGTTAAAGCTTTATCCATGGGAATTCGCAAGGAGGCGTCTTGCTCGCAGATCGAGAGCTGCGGTTTAGCGCTGCTGAGCGGATAAGAACTCCCATGGTAAAACGCGGCACAGGATATTTACGAGAGGTGAATTGAACACCACTTTCGGTCAGCAAAGGTCGCGGTTTCGTGCGATCTCAAAGGGCACCGGCTTCTGCCGAATGCTTGGCCGCGGGGCGTCTGGTGGCCGAGGTGATTTCCGTACGTGGCAGAAGTTACCCCCAGTGGGCTGATACGTGGTGAGAGGGAAACCCTTCAGTCGGAGGACCCAAAAGTGTGGTGCAGCACGCATCTCCGCAGCCGCGCTAGGGCCTCTTAGCCACTGTGGAGCAGCAGACCCCACCCACCCACTCCCAAGCCCCAGGCATTGCTAAAGACAGGTTAAATGGGGTCTTAATGTTGCCCATCTCCAGGGGAAGGCGACAGGTTGCTGGGCTGCTTGTTAGCGGATTCAGCTGAGTGGTCCTGTCATGTCCCCGGTCTCGGCTGCCTGGCATGCCGTTAGCGCAGGGCTTCTCCTCCACCGTCTGGAGTTGCCCCCACTCCATGCTGTCCCTCCCTGACCTACTTCGGCTGTGGGGGAGTTTGAGGCCTGGAGGGAGCCTGCCCCGCCACCAGCGCTGCGTCCGACACGCTAATCAGACCCGGACTGGAAATAGGCCGGTGCTTCACACGGCGACAGCCAGTGCTTCTGAAATGATTCAATTTCAATTCCTCTGCATATTTATATATTTATTTTGGAAAAAAATTTTTGCAGCCGGTTTCGTCATATCCAGAAATGATCCGGGGCTGCTTCACCAACTGAAATGAAAAAGGCATTCTCAAAGCACGTGATGTCGGACCTTATCTGGTCTGCCTGACGTAGCTAATGCTAAAGGGGAACTTGGCAAACAGGCACCTTGGATGTGGATACTGCAAAGAAATGCTTTAGCAATCGCTAATGAGTTACAGCCCTGCTGAAAATTGCCAGTGTGGGTCTCCAGGTTCCCTGGCTCAGCCTCTACCAGCCTGGCATTTTTACTGAGTGCATGGGTGGCCAGTGCACTGACATGTCACGTTGGTCCGCAACCAGACGAGGACGAGGAGGCTGAGGTGGTGCCGGTTCCCTTGGCGACCCTGGACCGGCTGTTTTCCGAAGATGGTCCGCTTACTGAGTCTAAGAAGAAGAAAAAACACAAGGTAAAGGACAGCATGACAGCCAAGGTGAAGAAGAGGATGAAGGAGGTAAGGGTCGGTTTTTCGCTTTGCATTTATGTGTGCTGCCTGATATTTGATGGAGCCATTCTAGTTTAAGTGCCCAGCTGGACCCCCCCCCCCCCCCCGAAGCTTGAACTGGGATAATAAACTTAGTTTCTTCTATAGCTATCTGGCTTGTTCCTTGTGGTCTTTCTGTAGGTTGATTTCCAGGCAGCCATAAAATATGCTGTGCAATGATGTCATGTAGTGAAGGATGATGGGAAATCACATGGGGGATGCATACTATTGTTGCATCATTTCAGAGCTAATTTTAGGCCTGAAAAATGAAAACGTTTAGTGGGTAAATATTTTGTCCTATCCTGCGAAACAATCTAGGTGACTATAAGCGAAAGATATGATATGGAGCTGAATATTTATTTAATAAACTAAAAGCCAGGAATAGTACTTCTCAGTATTGAACTAGTGACAGACAGACCCCAGCAGTCCACACTGAGACAATGCCTGCCACATAAGCACACTGAAATGGACGCTGCAGGCAAAGGGCCATTCAGTAGACCTTGGAGGAAGAAGAGCAGGAGGAAGGTGGACCCTGAAAAGCAGGAGAGGGCAGCATGGATAGGAAAAGAGGATCTGAGTCCAGACCAGCAGGGGGCGGTCCCAGGACGATTCATTCAGAAGAGATGCCATTGTAAGCAAACCTGACGTGACAGGAAGCAGAACAGGAAGCAGTGAGACTGTTCCCCCCACCCAAAGCAATGCTATGCCAATGACAAGCTTCATGCAATGGGCACACATACATCTTACTGCAGTTTTGGCTGGGGTGGGGGGTAGTGGGTGCTTAGAAAGGTGTCTATTAAATTATTATCTACTGCTGAAATACTGTTTGCAGATTTTCGACAGTGTACAAAGAAAAAAATGAGTTTCGCTGGAAGACTGTTTCAGCTAACTGAATGGTTGCAAGGTTAATTTCTGGTTTTTCATCAGATTCAAATTTTTAATTACATGGGTAAGAGGGAGACTCACCTTCTACACCACTTATAAAGCGACTGCAAACCTCCCACTGGAAGCTGATCCGCAGGGCAGCCCTGTGGTAAATATCTTGTCCCTAGTGCCTCTATCTCCCAGTTTCCCGTGACCCCTGTGATGGACCCCTTTAGTGAAGTGATGAGGGAGAAATTCCCGCAGTATGGCGATGTCCCACCCCCAGCTGTGTTCCTGGCACGCTGAGTTTATCAGCTTTAATGTGTGGGAACCCCTTCCTGTCCCTGGGTGGCACGGGGGTGAGTACCCCCCCCCCCCCCAACTCTACAGGCAAGCCGTGCGAAGCAGAGAAGCCATCGGTCTCCTTGATGGCACGGTTACGTGTTTGTGGGTGGAGAGGCCTGGGGAGATCCCTCGCACGAGAGCGACCTGGACCTCCGTGGCTAAGTGCCGGTGCTGGGTTGCTGTGTGGCAGGTCGTGATAAGGAGAGCAGGCTGAGGGATCTACGTGACGGAGCACGGAGGATGCGCCGAGGGGTTACGCTGCTCTTTTGGACGGCGGCTTTCTATGTGATCTCAGGGACTCTACAGCTTCCGTTCAGATCTACCGACGTACGACTCGGATGCTCCTTCGGGGGCCGATTTGAATCTCCGTGCGCTGGGTCAGGTGGCGAAACACTCAGACTGTTTGTGGATGGGTGCTGTGAATCTCTGCTTTCCCTCCAGCTCCCCTCACCACAGCATCCACCCTGTAATCATTCAGAACCCCTCCATCTTCCCTGGAGATTGTAAATGAGATTTGTCTAGACGGACTTGTTATGCAAAGGACTCTGATTGGATGGGGGGGG
>JAODJW010000127.1:22504433-22521641 GCA_026777045.1 Hyperopisus bebe | reverse complement strand
GGGGGGGGGGGGTGTGTGTGTGTGTGTGTGTGTGTGTGTGTGTGTGTGTGTGTGTGTGTGTGTGTGTGTGTGTGTGGGCACGACGCCACACTTATCTGTGTTTGGATGCAGGAAGCCCCCGTTCTGCCCAATGGCTCCTACGATGGGAACCTGCTGGTGAAGTCCTCAGGAAAGCTGACTCTGCTGCAGAAGATGCTGAAGAAACTCAAAGATGAAGGACACAGGGTTCTTATCTTCTCCCAGGTCAGTCTCTGCATCTGTGTTCTGTTCCCGTCTCCTGCTATCATAAAAGTTTTAAATTTATAAAAATATCTCTGTAGTTAGGATTTAGGTGCTGTATTTAAGCAGAATTTCTTGTAGAATAGCACACAAAATTTCCTGAAATTGGGTGTTTTCCCATTAAACTGAATTGGGGGTATTCATTGCTGCTCAGGTTTGTTGTTGGGAGGCAAGTTCGTAAGACTGGGCTTGCCAGGACCGCAAGTACGGTCTTTGTATTCTTGGCGTTGAGAAACACCCGCTCTGAGCTCTACCGGTCTGTGTATTCTTGGTGTTGAGAAACACCCGCTCTCTGAGCTTTACCGGTCTGTGTATTCTTGGCGTTGAGAAACACCCGCTCTCTGAGCTCTGCACTGGCTGCTTCTCCGTTTCCCTCTCAGATGACCAAGATGCTGGACTTGCTGGAGGACTTCCTGGAATATGAGGGCTACAAATATGAGCGAATAGATGGGGGCATCACAGGGGGCCTTCGGCAGGAGGCCATCGACCGCTTCAATGGTACGGTGTTGGGGGGGGGGGGGGAGCACTGGGAACCAATAGACATCTATTTCCCATTTTTACCCCCCCCATAAACTCCTTTAAAAGAGTCAGTCTATGTACGCAAATGGTCATTCATAAATACTATACTAAAACTAATGGATTTTCTTGATATTCAAAATGCTGTTAGCATTTCCGTTTAGGCTAACTTTTCCTCATGCTTGTTAGATGGCTGTAGTTCCCCTTTACCTCACTGGAGGGCGATGCGCTCAAACTCCTTTCTCCGCAGCTCCTGGAGCTCAGCAGTTTTGTTTCCTGCTGTCGACCCGAGCCGGCGGACTGGGAATCAACCTGGCATCTGCTGACACGGTCATCATCTACGACTCAGACTGGAACCCGCACAACGACATCCAGGTGAGTCCCGTGTGCTGCGATGATGGTGCTCAGAAATATTCCCATCTTGTTTTTATGTACCCATGGATCATAAAGCCATACATTATTATTAATAGTATTTTTATTACTCAGTTTCGTGATGGGGCGTCTCACTCCAGCTCCACATCTCCAGGGTTGGGGTTTAAATCCTGACACTGTCCTGTGTCTGTGGAATTTGCATTTTCTCCACATTTTTCCAAGGGTCGCTCCTGCTCCTGGTCTTTCATTTTCCTTCTGCAGTCCAAAAGCCTCTGGTTGGCTGAACTGGCATCTATTAAGTGCCTATGGTGTGAGAGTGTGTGTATGTCCTGCAGTGGACTGGTGTGTATCCAGCCTTGAGTTCATTGCTTCCTGGAATGGGCTCCAAGCTCTACAAACCTGTACTGGAGAAGTTCTTATGGATGATAGACTAATGATGAGAGCATATTGAGAATATCTGCAATGGTCCTCATGGATGCTGGAGATCTTTTGCCTCCCTGACGGAATCCTTACCCACTGTGCCACCCCCTCCCCTTTTCAGGCTTTCAGCCGAGCTCACCGGATTGGCCAGAACAAGAAGGTGATGATCTACCGGTTTGTAACACGGGCCTCAGTAGAGGAGCGCATCACACAGGTGGCCAAACGCAAGATGATGCTGACCCACCTGGTGGTGCGGCCCGGCCTGGGCTCCAAGACGGGCTCCATGTCTAAGCAGGAGCTGGACGACATCCTGAAGTTCGGCACTGAAGAGCTCTTCAAGGACGACGTGGAGGCTATCGGTACATGATGATCTAATCTTCATCCCGCGTAACATCCCACTGATTCTAACTGGTATTTCCCCTGAGGCTACACTGCATCCTTTTTCTGTGATCACATGACCCTTGTTTATCCATGCCAATTCCTGGGGACGGGGTCCCCTCACCCAGTGATGCCTCTGGACCCTTCCCTGCTTACAGGGGACAATAAGGATGGAGAAGAAGGCAGCGTGATTCACTACGATGACAATGCGATTTCCAAGCTGTTGGACCGCAGCCAGGACGCCACCGAAGACACGGAAATCCAGAACATGAACGAGTACCTGAGCTCCTTCAAGGTGGCCCAGTACGTGGTGCGGGAGGAGGATGGAGAGGTGACGAGCTTTGATATTTACCGTCTAGAGTAAATCCACAAAGCTCTCATTTTCAGCACCTTTTGCTAGAAAAAACATAGAGATGTCATACAGAGCAAAGCCACAGATTTATGGCTGCTTTAGGAAAACAGTCAGTTCACATCAATGTTTATTACGTTCAGTAACCTTTTAGAGGGCCACAAATAATGTAGCAGTACACTCTTAGTTAATGTAGTAATTAACCATGAACTAAGTGTTAGTTACATACTGATCCCATGTTGGTTCATCATAAATCAGTCATAACGGTTCCTGTATTTAATGCAGTTACTGTATTTGTTCATGATTTGTACCTGAGTAGTAACTGAGTTACTAAGTTACTTGTGCCTGTAGGAAAGTGTTATTCCATGTTCTTTACTACCAAACCCTACATGGAGGTTATTTACAAATGGCCCATAGACTCATTTTTGGTGCGACCTAACCCCTCACCATGCAGTGCTCATGTGCGTTTGCATGTGCTGCCCCTAGGAGGAGGTACAGCGGGAGATCATCAAGCAGGAGGAAAACGTCGACCCTGACTACTGGGAGAAGCTACTGAGGCACCATTATGAGCAGCAGCAGGAGGACCTGGCGCGCAACCTGGGCAAAGGCAAGCGGGTTCGAAAGCAGGTCAACTACAACGACACCTCACAGGAGGACCAAGGTGAGAAGCCAAGCTCCAGGACACACATTATAGGCTGTCAGTTATCATACTGTGCTAATGATAATCTGTGGTATGACCATAGTGTTCTGCTTTCAGAACCTTAATCCAACCTCAGTACAACCACAGAGTGTTCATTTGCCATTATATTATATGCAGTACAACTGTAGAATTCTAATGATCAGAATCTTCTTCTACACTAGTGGCTAGAATTGTGGAAACACTTAGCATTTTTAGCATTACGCTAAAAGTTACTACATGAATATTGGCAGTAATGTTTATAAGCAATCAAAGAATGTTACAAATATCATACAGTGGATGATTAAATAAGTAACTGGAATACAGTTCTGCAAACTAAAAATTAGAAGCGTTTCTACAGTTTTGGCCACCTGTGTGTATATAGTAGTACCTAACAGATGGGATGGTTGCAGTGATGGTTGCAGCAAGGAGAAAGCAATCAACTAGCAATCAGGCCAGACTCATGGGAGTGGTCACCAGTGTAACTTAACAGTCATAGTGAATTGCCAGTGGTCACCAGTGTCCCCAGAATGATCACCGTGGTTACCGTGAAGAAGCAGTTCTGTCTGGTGTGTTTATTTCCTTCTGTGGTCAATGTGCTGTTGTTTCTCACTGACCCGTGGCTCAGAATGGCAGGATGATCTTTCAGACAACCAGTCTGAATACTCTGTGGGGTCCGAGGACGAGGATGAAGACTTCGAGGAGCGCCCGGAAGGTATGAAGATGATACCTTCAACACATTTTGCATGCTTTGGATGAGTCAGGTTCTGTCTGCTTTCGAAAACATTGAGAACTGTGATGGAGTATAGACTAGCTTAAGCACTTGTACCACAAAGAGACATTTCTACCATTAAAATTGAATTAAGGGAGAAAGTAAACATAGCTGACAAAATGTCACCTTTGGTGTTCTACAAATGCAAAATGCTTCTGAAAATAAGTCAATATATACACCAAAGTGGAAACAAGAAACAATCAAAAATCATAAGCTCTTATGTCACAGATCCTTAGTAACCCTGTCATTTATATAACTTATTGTCATTTCCACCAAAAAATTATCTTCTGAATGTAACCCCGGGCCTTCTTCAATCAACCAGCTGTTTCCTTGACAACCAATGAACCAATGAAATACAGAGGAACTTAGACAGAGCCCTCCCTCAAGATTGTAAGGATTGAAATTATTTAAGACGCCATTCACAATTTGCTGCTTTTTGAGCTGTTTCTTGTTCTTTCTTTGTCCCCATCTTTAAGCAGCCTTTATAACGTCCCTCACGATCTATCTTTTGTAAATTGCCTTGATTTGCTCTATAAATCAAACCCCGCTCTTTGGCGCTGTTAAACCAATCATTGTTCCCCAGGGGGGCGGCGTCAGTCTCGCAGACAACTGAAGAGCGACCGTGACAAACCTTTGCCACCCCTGCTGGCTCGAGTTGGAGGCAACATTGAGGTGGGTGGGGGGGGGGGACAAAAAGAAATCACATGACCTCAGGTGATGCTGCCGAAGGACCACCCTAAAGCCCTGCACTGTTCATTTATGTTCCCCACGTCGCATTTCTCTGATGGAAGACGTCCTGTTTGAAATGCTAAATTGCTAGTGATGATTTTGCATAATGAAACCCCTTAGGTAGCTCTATGCAATCATGGCAACTGTCCATGTCCAACCGAGTAGGAGAATAAATCTGAGATACCGTCACTAAATCCTGTTTGGACATGTGCTTAATTATTAGCTCATTTTCACACATTGGGAAGTAAAATACGGAAAATTCTGGCATTCCCTTATTCGCTCATTCATGTCAGGTGATTACAAAAGCCTGCATGTTAGCAGTAAGTAACATTTGATTCCCCCCCCCCAGGTGCTGGGCTTCAATGCACGACAGAGAAAGGCCTTCCTGAATGCCATTATGCGCTGGGGCATGCCCCCCCAGGACGCCTTCAACTCCCATTGGCTGGTCCGGGACCTGAGGGGCAAAAGCGAGAAGGAGTTCCGGTACCCCCACGATGCCCCCAGGCGTGGCTGTCGCACGGTCACACAGGGGGGCCCTCGTTTTATTTACTGTCACACAGCTGCTGCGTCAAGGAACATTTCATGCTAATCTGGCTCCTGTCTATACTGTCACCCTGAGTATAGAAACCATGAATGAAAATAATCACCTTTTTTTTTTTTTACCCAGGACACATTTCGGTTTTTATTTACACCAGATGTCTAAAGAGAGTAAAATTTATCCTTGTGCATTGCTGATTATTTTACTAGGGTGTCCCTGTTCAGTTTTTTGTGGGAGGGAAATGGCTCCCCCTGCTGGTGTCAGTTAGCAGTATTTTCTGGCTTCCCAGGGCCTACGTGTCCCTATTCATGAGACACCTGTGTGAGCCTGGAGCCGACGGGGCGGAGACCTTCGCCGACGGCGTCCCGCGGGAGGGTCTGTCCCGACAGCACGTCCTCACCAGGATCGGGGTCATGTCGCTGGTCCGGAAGAAGGTTACGCATTACACAACCCCTCCCTCCCCCACTTAAATGGATAATGGTGTCTCTTCGTATCTGTCCATTTCTTATTACGTGCTATTATTATACTATGCTGGAAATTAAATATCACGTGAAGCATAATTTTCTTATTACTGTCGGGATTTTGAGAAGCAGCGCTTTCATCGCGTGCCCACAGGTGCAGGAATTCGAGCACGTCAACGGCAAATACAGCACGCCGGATCTGATCCCCGAGGGGGTGGAGCTGAAGAAGCTGACAGAGAGCCTGTCCTCGGACCCCAACACGCCCGTCCCGGCCAGTCCGGCGGCCACACAGCCTGGCACCCCCGTGCCCCCAGGTGAGATGGGCACGCCTGACCCGTACCGCCAGGCAGGTTCTGATTCAGGTTGCTGGTTCTGTGCCGTTCACTGTTTGCCTGCTGCCATCCAGAGAAGGCAGAGTCTCTCTCTGGACCCTCTGAAGAGAAGGAAATGGTGGAGCAGGATGGCGAGAAGGTGCCTGAGTCTGAAAACAAGGTAAGGACTTTATCATACTCAGATCTGTGTTTAGTATCTTCCAGTTTCATTTTCAAATTAAGGGTTGACAATACTGTACCCAAATAGAATTCCGTCTTGACACACTCGCATACAGGACCCCCCCCCCCCCCCGTACCCGTGATACGTCGCTGTCCCAGAAAGCCCAAGCCGCGGATGATGGCAAACCACCTGCAAACTACATATATAATGTGATTTCCATGTACACGTATAAAGTGAAGTTTAATTGAAAAATTGCACACAGTCAGACATTACCAACATTAGAGTAATAATAAAGTACATTGTGCATTATTACACAGCACTGTACTCTCTCAAATGAAAGAGATTTGAACGTTTTAGTCTAATTCTCAATATGTCAATGAAAAAATATGTATCAAGGGATGACAGAGCAATGGAGTTATACCCCTCACAGGAGGAAGGAACACTGAAATGCTATAGGCTGCTCCTATACATTTTCCAGTGAAAAATATTTCATGAGAAAAATGTATTTGTTTAAAAGTATCTTAGCCTGTTGTGCTTACTCACCAGCTCACAAACTGTACTCGTTTGGCATTTGAAACTTGTGAATTGTTTCCGGAATTTTTATACTTTTTTCACAGATATGGGGATCCCACTGTATAGGTGTTGTAATGTGGAACAAACTGACTTAATGAACTTGTGATGTTTGAATTAATCATTACTATTTCCAGAAGTTGTGATATTCCACCTCCATTAAACTTATTTCAGTCCTTTCTCCTTCCTTTTTGTCTCCATTTAATTCTCCGTCCACCTCTTCTTTTTCCTTCTTGGTTGCTTATTCAATCTCTTTTTGTCCATCCATCTGCATCGATCTCTTTCTCATTCTCCTCCTCCTTTATGACCTCATGACATTTGTTTTCCATAGACTCTCCCCAGCTTGGAGTCGTCCCCCAGGCCTGACAAGCCCACTGACGGTGAGGAGCCCAGAGGCAAAGCGTCTGAGGAGAGACAGCCTGAGGAGAACTCAAAAGCAGACTCACCCCCGAAGCCTGAGTCCTCTATGAATCAGAGCCAGCCTTCCTCCAGTCACACGGAGACCTCCTCCAATCAGGCACAGTCAGCCTCGAAGCAGACAGAGTCGCCCTCCAATCAAAGCAAAACAGGCATGCAGAGGCAAACGAAAGGGTGGCCAATTTGGGTTTGGTCACATGGTTAAATGATCTTGCATGCATAGCACTTCAGAACCAAGGTGACAGCAAGTCTAGCTAATAAGGAGTTGGATCTGAGACAAAAAAATTGCAGATATAAGTCCCAAGAGGAGTCTGCTGTTTACACACTTGTGCCCTGTGTTACAGTAAATGTAAATGTACCATATGTGTCCTGTTACTTAGTTAATGCTTTTGTCCAAAGCGATGTACAAGCGAGGAGAGGTGGAAATCTCAGGTCCAGAAAATACAGATCCAGACCAAGATTTTGTTTTAACCAACCAATTGAATATTCTGTAAATGTGACCCTTTATACTCAACTCATAGGTTGAAACAAAGTGAGGAAAGTTTGGGTTAGAGAGGGTTAGTTTGGGTGAGCTAGTATCCCTGGAGCAGTTGGGGTTAAGCACCTTGCTCAAGAACCCAACAGTGATTGGATTACTCTACTGGCTATGGGATTTGAACCCACAACCTTCCTGACACAGACCTCTAATGAGCTATATTTATTCGGATGTAAAAATCTAATTTAAATTGAAACCAAAGCTGTTGCTTTCAGTTCTCTCAGCATGAACAAATGATGCTTTTTCTGTTTTCCATCCTCCTGAATGGGCACCATTACTGCAGAGCTGGCTAGGCAGGAGTCCCCTTTTTTGGTGAGGGCCTTACAGTCCATGCTTGTGCTGTCATCACCAGGGGAGTCATCCCGAGAGGCAGAGAGGCCATCTGAGAAGGGAGACAGCGAGCCGCCCGCCGTGCGGTCCGAGGAGAAGGAATGCAAACCAGGTCAGGAGCCTGTGCTTACACTTTTGCCAAATCACTGACCCCTATAGGACTTTGGTGTAAACTACATCGCATAAATTTTTTAGTTAAATGAATGAATAATAACACATGGGTCTCCGAGTCCCTGTGAATAGAAGTGATTTTTGGATGATAGACTTATGAATTGATTTCTTACTGGATCTGCTAGTTTCATTTTTGATTTGATTGAACTGAAACGTAGCAGCAGGCATTTGTAGGACTCGTCTATAATGGGTCCTGGGCTGGTAATGCTGGTGTCAGACCATTTTGAGCCTGTGGTGCCCCTATAGCACCCAGGGCAGAAGCAAAGACTGAGGATGCGGCCGAGGGCCAAGTAAACGGGGAGAAGGAGGTCCGTGATGAGATGGAGGACGGCAGGAGGGAAGACAGGGGCTACTACAGGAACAAGTTCATGTTCAACATCGCAGATGGAGGCTTCACAGGTCAGGGACGGGAAGGCCATGTGTGCGAAATGTTCCTCTGGGGTGCCTCATTCATTCCCACCCAATCTTCCAGGATTATCAGGAGACAGTACACATAATTTCACATAATTCCTCCAATGTACCTAAGGTATATTTTCCTACTCCTAGGAATTCCTCCTCTTATCCTCTAACCTGGTGTTGTCTTACTTTCTGTGCATAACGTTACTGGTTCCCAATGGTTATAAACTAATTTCTTTCCTCTATAATTTTTTTAAAGATGTTTCTGATAAAGCTACAAAATGAAAAGCTCGTCATTAAATATTTGTGAATAACCTTCATTTGTCCCCTGATCCTCAATAAAGGAGTGTCTAGTTAGGTACATGTGGGTGTGGCCTTTGTATGTGTGGGTGTGGCATTTGTGTATGTGGGTGTGTCCTTTGTGTATGGGGGTGTGGCCTTCCTGCTTTACATGTGATTCGCTACCATCGTGTGTGTGTCTTTTGAACTCCCTGATTTTTTTCTAGAGCTTCACACATTGTGGCAGAATGAGGAGCGGGCTGCCATGACCTCGGGCAAGATGTACGATATCTGGCACCGTCGGCACGACTACTGGCTGTTGGCTGGCATTGTCACGTATCCTTCCTGCGCTGCGGTTGGCCAGGGTGGGGCATGTTGGGCTGCCGCCCACTTCACCTGTCCAGACCTTAGGTTTCTTAGGTGTCTAGTCAGCTTGGCTGATGAAATGAAGATACAGGCTGAAGGAGGGGCAACAGTCCGGGGGATGGGGGGTTGAATGTATTATCAGCTGAAGAGAATTTTCCCTCTGTAACTAAATAAAACTCATTCACTGGCATCTAAACCACTTCTGTGATTCAAATGACGGTGTGGCGGGCAAAGAGAGATGCGTACAGCACGTGCCGCGTCGGTACCCCATCTGCTTGTCCTTGACCAAGGCCACCCTCAGACATGGCTATGCCCGTTGGCAGGACATCCAGAATGACCCTCGCTACGCCATCCTCAACGAGCCCTTCAAGACCGAGATGCACAAGGGCAACTACCTGGAAATGAAGAACAAGTTCCTGGCACGTCGGTTCAAGGTGGGTGGGTCCTACAGATAAAATATGTATTTTATAGATTTACATTCTGGGAGGGGGATTAATACAAGATTCCTTCTGCTGCACCTTCGAGAGGTTCTTCTAAATAGCTACAGTAAAAATTTCCAGTTGGGTGAATGTATGAATTTTGTTATAAGTGATTCAATGGCTGACTCCGCCAACCCCCAGCTTCTGGAGCAGGCGCTGGTGATCGAGGAGCAGCTGCGGCGGGCAGCCTACCTGAACATGACGCAGGACCCCGTGCACCCGGCCATGGCGCTAAACACGCGCTTCGCCGAGGTCGAGTGCCTGGCCGAGTCGCACCAGCACCTGAGCAAGGAGTCGCTGGCGGGAAACAAGCCAGCCAATGCCGTGCTGCACAAAGGTGGGAGCGATTCCTGCGCTCTGTCTGCTGGCTGCCTACTGTGCTCGGGCTGCTAACGCTACCCATTTCCACTCTGCTGCCATTGCAGTGCTGAACCAGCTGGAGGAGCTGTTGAGCGACATGAAGGCGGATGTTACGCGGCTGCCCTCCATGCTGTCGCGCATCCCGCCCGTCTCCGCGCGCCTGCAGATGTCTGAGAGGAGCATCCTCAGCCGCCTCACCAGCCGCGGCAATGAGCCGCCACCCCAGCAGGTCCGGCCACTCACAGTGCCCCCTACTTGCGTGGAGGAGTTATGGCTGGGAACGACTGTTCAGACGAGTGTCGTTTTTCTTAATGGGTTAATTATGTCTTTGCTTATTAACCTGTGGCAATAGCTAATTTAAACTATTCCTCTTGGGGTCAGAATCCCCAGCTTTCCGCAGCTGCAGTTAGGTCACCTGACTTGTGAAACTGATGCTAATTAAAGATAGACAATGACCTTCTGCGGGACTGACCCCTGGTCTAAGGACAGAGGTGCTCTAAGGTACTTCCGGAGTCTATGTGGGTGTGACATCTCACAGCTGTCTCCTGTCCCCAGCCTTTTCCCCAGGGCTCCTTCAGCTGTGCGCAGATGTACAGCACTGGCTTTGCCAGTGGTCTCCGTGGCCCAGGAGGGGGCGCTATGGTCAACTACAGCCAAATGCCCCTAGGACCCTATGTCAGCGGTAAGAGTCATTGGTGGTGATTTGTGTTCATTTTATAACTGGTTGAGGTCCAGCAGTATTTGCTGTTGTTCACCAGCTGCTTGGAGAAACCTTCGTACTGCTTTCATATTAGTTAGATTCTAAAATGTGCTCACCAAATCACTACGGTGTAATGAGTGACTGGCCTTTGCCCCCAAGCAGTTTGTTTTGCACCCCCCCACCATGGAGCTGACCCAGAAATACAGTTTGCATCTTCACTGATGATATCCAAGGGCATTGGTTATGAAGTTCCCGAAGAACATGCAAAAGATCAAACAAACACCTTCTGTGAGCCTATAGTATCTTTAGTGTCCGGCCCCTCATTCTAGTTCTTTTCTCCTGCCCAGTGTCGACCAACGGCCCCCCTCCTCCCAGCCAGCTAGACAAGAAGCCAGGCGACAGCTTGCGGGACGTGGTGACCCCTGACCTGAAGATGGGGAAGGCCAGTGATGTCATCTGCATTGAGGACTGACCCAGCTGCTCAGGGGCCGAACGACACCAACCAGCACCGGCCTCTTTGGGGTCCTCCTCAGCGTCACTCTGCCATGGCACATGCTTCTTCTTGTGCTCCTTGACTTAATTTTCCAGATTTGGTTTTGGGGAGGCGGGGTCTGGAGGGAGGCGGGACTTGGATGGAGGCGTGGCCTGGAGGGAGGCGGGACTTTGGGGGAGGCGGGGCCTGGACAGAGGAGCATCTTCCCCGAGGAAGCAGCTTATGTGTTTGTGTTTTATTTTTCTCTTCTTCGCTTCAAGATGCTAAGAAGGGATGACAGGAAGCCAATGGACTCAATGCCTCATCGTAGCAGTGCTCCATCTTCAGAGGAACCTTTCATTTTGCTGCCACCTGACCCAAAACTCTTGACAACCAGACAGATCTCCGCACCTTCACTGGAACTTGCCCACTTGCAGGCCCCTCATCAATCTCATGAGAAGGGTCTGTGTGACCTGCTTCCACCTGTCTCTCTGACCCTGTGCCCCCTCACCCGGCCCCCTCCTCATGTGCATAGATCCTCCATAGGTTTCGGGGTGACTGCAGCTGCAAAGGGGCTGTGCAAAGCACTGCTCTCCCTCACTCTGTCATTAATTAGTACTTTTTGCATTTTAATTACATTGTGGCAGGAAGGTGTAAAATTGAAAGGGAGAAGAGAGTAATCTGTATATATATATTGAGTGCATGATGTTACCGCGAGCCTGGGGTGAGCAGCAGACACAGAGAGGTAAGGGAGGCTTCATCACACTGGGTTCGGAATTGACGGATATTCTGTGATGTTCTGGAACGTGCAGCGTTTGTTAGTAGGATATGTGGTTGGGTTTTTGGTACACAGACTATTTTAATTTTTTGAATGTCTTGAATGTCTGAAACTGTTCCCAAAACTTCCCCCCTGACTCTAATCTTGGGGGGGGGGGGGGTCGGACCAGCCAATGCACTATGGAGGGTTGTTTGTGTTATACACTGTGCTATCTTTTGGGGCCCCTACCCCCTTTATTTGAGCGACAGTATCGCAGTGAAAGACCCATCAGATTATCTCTGGGATCAAAGTTTCCCAGAGTCAATTTTTTTTGACAAAGTGTTCAGTACCACTAACAGGAATCAGCTTGTTATCGGTTTTAATCTTCGGTGTGGTTCTCTTTGCCAGCCTGTGTGTGTAGCTGCTGTATCTGTCTCTGTTAGACCTGTGTATTGTCTCCGTTACCCCTCATTTTAAATCTGTGTATGATCCGTTAAGCCTGTCATTGTTAACCATGCCTGTATGTTTTCTGTTAAACCTGTGTATATTCTTTTCGGTTAAACTTTTGTTAAACTCATTTGTCATTTTTTTCTCTTTTATAACCAGTGTGATTGTATTCTGTTAAGCCCTTGTGTTTGATCTGTCTTCATCCCCTCTTTTTTTTGTCAGCCCCGTGTGTTCTATTTATTGTTGGATGTATGAGAATTTAATTGGATTTTTCCTTTTGTCCCCAAATATTTAAACCTTGAACTGAAGTATTCATCAAGCTGAAGTAACACGTGTGAAATAACAGGCTCAGTATCACTTACGCTTTCCGTCTGGATAGGTGATCCAGAATGAAGCTATGTTTTTTTTAAATTATTGTCTGGAATGGTACTTGATCATACTCTCATTTTACGACTGTGTATTTAATATCATGTTGCAAGCTTCGAATACGATTCCCTAACTACTCTTTTTTTTCGAAGAGGTTTTGAAGGCATTATTATTATTATTATTATTATTATTATTATTATTATTATTATTATTATTATTATTATTATTGGTCCAAGCGGTCTTAGGTGCTGGATCCCTGTTGTTTTTATTATTGTTGTTTGTGGCTATAAGAAAATTTTCAGATAATGAATGAAAGTGGTGTTAATACTGTCTTTTGGTATCTGTGTCTCCCGTTTTTGTTTCCACGGGACCTCCCGGTAACGGATTATTCCCACGGGGGCTGCTGTGAATTAATTGTGGGTGGGTGGGTCGCTTGGTTAAGATGGACTTCCCGAAAGGTAGCGCCGTCTCTCGGGGCGCCAAGCCGCCCAGTGTTCATTTTAATTCATTTCATTTTTAATGTCGTCTCTCTTCTTGTTGAGTCAGAGGCAGCTGCGTCGGGCCGGCTCGCATTTCACGGTTACAGTGACCGAGGCGAAGCAAAGCAGCTTCTTTTAAAATGGGTTTAGCTCATTTCATTTTTTCCCCTCTTTTTCTCTCTCTCCGTGCCAGAGAGATGGATCTACATGAATACGGTGAAAGAATCAAATGCAATCAAACTGAAGTCAACCAAGAATGTATTGAATATATGAGAAAAAAGGCTTCAGTATAATTACTATAAATAAAATATAAATACAATTATATATACAGTATACATGTTAATAAGGAAGGCTTCAAAAGCTACCGAGCTGGTTAACTTTGTAGAAATGTATGCGAAGCATGTGAAATGTTTTGTACGAAGGGGGAAAACTTTGTTGGGGGTGGCGGTGGGGTGGGGGGGTGGTGTTATATAAAAGGACAGAAACCGTTTTGATGATCAGACAGTATTATGGTGCAGAAGGAGGTATCTGAAAGAAAGCAACGAGGGGTAACTTTGTATTCAGTGTATTTGTTTAATGTGTTTTAATAAATCCTCTCAGTAAGAAACGGAAGTTCTGTGTTTGTGAGGGAAAAAAAACTGGAAACGATGCTCATCATTGTATGTTCAAAATGCCTCTGGAAAAATTGTGGTTATTGTATGTTAAAGTTTTATGACTAATAGGCCTACTACTATTGTGTTTGGGGTGTGCCTTTAACTGTTAAAAATTATGGGAAATTCCCCCACTAAAGCTTCCTGTGACCTTGCGGCATATTTGGAAACTGATAATCAAGCTTGACTGGTTTTCATCAGTCTTTTCCCCATTTTTTCCCATTTTTACGTGTTTCATGATTCAATCTATCTTTTAAAACGAACGATTCGCTTTATATACACTTTAAAACTGCTATCTGTTAAAAAATTAGTCTTGCATTTAGTTTCGCATATGCGTTCTTTTGCAAAATTTTGACGTTCACCGAAGAATACGCACGTTTCCACCAACATCAAAACTAATCGGCAATTGATCTAACAGAGACTAATGTGCACTGGCTGGACCATTTCCGCTAGGGGGCACTTCAGGCGTACAATTGGCGCGGTGGAATTGACGCAATCGTCAGTCATGCATTGGCGCTGTCAGCCACTATTGTGAATGGATAAAATCAGTCGTTAGTAGTACAACTTGCAATAAAAAACATAACCTGAGCACAAAGTCTACAATTGCTATGTAGAATAAATGGAATATGACTGGTAACCCATATACAAACTTAATAGGCAATACATAACTTTTTTTGCCTAATTCTCGCACTAAAACATGCAAAATAATACATGCATTAACTTGCAGACCGAGGTATTACAGCAGCGGTAATAAAATATAACGCTTGCTTTAAGAAGAAAGAATACTCTTTCTTTACACCCTTACACACCCTAATGCACGCATCAAACAACCCCAAACCAGTTAACAGACCCTAAACACAGTGAGGTCTGACTCCGGATATTAAGGCACAATGGTTATACAATGGTTAAATACACAGGATCGGACAGGATTCACGCAGGACACTGGCAAAGACACACAAGAGAATCGGGAACACAACATGTATCAGCAATGACACAAACGGGCTATTTATAATTTCCCAGCATGCTCCAGTGCCACAAATACATGTATATTCAGCAAGTAACACAAAAGTGAAGAAGCTATTTTTTAATGTACCTTAAAAACTGTGTGAATTATCACCTAAACTAAATATAATATTTAAAAATCACCATTGTTCAGCTGTGAGAATTTCTTAGTGAAGTTGGGATTCAATGTATAATATATATTTTTTTTAACGTAAAGAGTTTATTTAAAAAGTCAGATGGGTATTAAAAACTAGTTTTTAAAAATATAGTTATTATAGCTTTTTAATGCCTATGGACAGATCCCAGATTTCTCATTGTCGGTATGCTGCAACCAAACTCACCATTCCACTCTGCTCCCATTCCCACCCTCTCTGTTTGCATTTGCCCCCCCGATTCATTCCACTGCTGTAATGGGCGGGGACGCCGGGACAGAGTGACGCCATTGGCTGGAGAGTCAGAATGTGGGGATGTTACAGGAGGAGAAGGAGAGAAAGCGAGCGGTTTGAAGCAGAGCGAGTTTCTTTTCCTGCGGGGAGCGGCAGACGCCTGTGAGCCGATCTGGGAAGTTTTCTCGTGGGGGAGTGAATGGGAGAGAACCTGCTGCTGTCTCCGGTGTCCCGCGTGGGAGGGGTCTAGGACCACGGGGACCCTGAAGCGGCGTGACCGAGGAAGAGGGCGGGCTACTTCCTGGAGTCCCTCTGTTTCACATGCAGGAGGTGCACAGAGAGTGGGGGCTTCTGGGAATAAAGTCGGAGGGGGGCAAAACGACTCAAAGAATCAGGAGGTAAGTGCTTTTTATTCAAAGCCATTTTTCATTCTGTCTGCCTCTCCATTGGTATCCCACCCTAAACAGGGCTGGTTTCTTTTTGGTTAGAGTCAAAAGGGCATGGGGGGGTTGGTGAGGGAGGGGGTCACCCTGTGCTGTTCTCTGTGTGCCACCTTTGATTTTGCCATGTGACTCCTCTGGTCAGGCTGTTCAGACTCTGATCCTTGAATACTTTTCTCTCCCTGTAATTTCATCTCGTGTGGGACAGCTGGACTTAAATGGCTGCCAGCCACCTCACCGAAGCTCTTAAAGCGGGAGCAGGGGACATTCTGAGGTGGCCCGCATGGAGATGTCGTGCTCGGGCTGGGTCTGGTGGCTGGTGCTCCTCTCCCTCACTCGTAGCGGTAGACGTGACGGAGGATACGCTTCTCCTGAGGGGATAGGAAGTTCACGCAGCTCCAGGGGGTGAAGCATGGATCCCACCCCCCAGGTCTTGTTTACAGTGCCGTCCGTCTATGGAAACACTTGTGGAGACTGGGGACATGCGAGAGGCAGGATCAGGAAGTGTCGGTGCTGGATGTCAGTGTAGAGTCTTGGAGAGTCGGTTTTCACATTTGATCAGTTTCCCAGTTCTCTGTACAGTTTTGCTTTCTTCTGATGGGGTGGCTGGAATTCCTATTTTAAAGCTGCTCCAGCCCCCGCCCCCATACTCTGGAACGCTTGCCTACTGCCACTGGCAAGTGAAAACCGGAACCCAGACATCACAAACATTCAGCCATTCATCTCCACCTTAATCTCTATAATAGATGTGCCACTTGACACCCGAGTGAATGGAATGGTGCTTGGCATTTGGCATTGTGCAGTACAGAGTTACCCTGAGCCTGGGGCCTATGCTAGGACCAGCAGGGCACCCTGAACAGGATGCTGATCCATTACAGGACACATACGGCCACACCCATAATCACACAATACGGGCAACTTAACCACATCTCCTACTTTTATGGAGCAGCAATAATCAGACGTATCAGCACCTGGGGAATGGCTCTGTGTGCAGACAGGAGTAGAGATACGCCGACTTCTCATAGCAGGTCTCCGCGTAAAGTCACTCTTAGCTGGTGATGCAGCACTCCAATACGTTTAGTGAAGCTAGGAAGCACCTCGGTACCGCGGCAGGACAAGACGAACTTAGAGAGACGCGGGTGAATCGGGCCTTATCTACACATGCACTCACTGCGTAGTGAAAGTGAGTCTGTCTCCATGGCAACGGTCAATACTTCCGTGTGCTTTGAATTTTTTTGGGGAAGGCAGAGGAAACCTCTCCCTACGGCAATGCGACTCCGTGTGAATAAACACATAACAGGATGTTTACCAGCACGTTCCAGAAAGAGATCGAAACAGGGAAACGCCTGCCGTACAGAAGTCATTCATATGCATAGGGGGGCGACTCATAATGAACAAAAATTGAAAGGAATTTATATTTATTACAAGCATCCTGTTGGTTTTTATCGGTGGGGGCCGAGGCTGTGTGTACGATCCCTGAGGGACGGCCGGCTGACGGGGCTGGTACCAGTAGGCCTCCCTGCAGATGCTCGGCCCATATTTGCGTTTAGCTAGTGTCAAAAACCATCCCTAGAGAAGTCAGACAATCCCACGGCTGTTGTCAATAGTACTGTCTGCCCCCCCC